>PVIR01005576.1:0-32403 GCA_004026965.1 Petromus typicus | reverse complement strand
ATATCATTTCTTTAAACTTTTTTTCCACTTCAAAGCATGTAAAGCTACACAGCATGTATTTAACAATTACAGCAAAGCCTTATCTTAAAGAGTCTTTTATGTTTAATATGGAGATAGAGAAAGAATAAAAAAGATAAGTACACTCACCGAGTGCAAAGAAAATTACATTTGTATAACTCACTATCGTTGCCCCAGCTCAGCAGAAAATATGAAGCAGATTGAAGTGTTTGTTTATTTGATGGGGCTCTCAAGACTCTGGTCTAATAAGAGTAAAGAAAAAAACAGTAAATTATTATGAAATGTAGTCATAAGAGTAAAGAAGACATATATTTATGAGAGTAAAAATATTGACTAACATTTGGCCAAAAAAATGATGAGATTAATTTGAATTGATTTTTCTTAGGTCATATAATTAAAAATTATTTACCAAATCCTATTTCTAAATTTTTCTTGTTTTTCATCTTCAGAAAGATTTTTCTCATGAATACTTTGAAATACGATTTTGCTATATTAAAAAAAACCACAGAAATCATCAAGAAATCAAATAATAATAAATAGTGAGACAGCAAGGGAAAAGGAACTCTTCTACATTGTTGTTGGGAATATAAACTAGTACAGGTACTATCAGTATGGATACTTTTCAAACAGCTCAACAGCAGAAATTCCATTTCATCCATTGATGAAACCATTTTTACCTATGTTCTCTAAAGAGTTAAAGATATTGTAGTTCATATTATAATGATACTTGTATAACCATAATTATAGCAGCACAATTCATAATAAGTACCTCTTGGAAGCAACCTAAATATTCAGCAACAGATGAATGGATAAAGGAGATGTGGTGTTTACACACAATGAAATACTATTCTCCCATAAAGACAGATAAAATTGAGTTATTTATAGGGAAATAGATGTACTTTGAGATGTAATGTTAAGTGAGATAAATTGGATATAAAAGCTTAACTATCTCATGAATTATCTTATATGAGACATCCTGATTATAAAAAAAAGCCACATTAAATATTGATAATAGGAGAGACAACTCTTTCTCAATGGAAAAAGGATCAAGTGCTGGAAGGAGGCAATAGAGATTGAAAGGAAAGGATATAAATAGGATTTCAAGATATGTCACGTATATGTTACAGCTCCACGCAAGGAATGTAAGCACTATATGTCAAATATCTACTAATAAAAATATACAATATTATATTTTTTCTATACGTTATTATGCACAGTTTTAGATAAATAAGATATAATTGACTCAAAAGTTTTAGAAATGTCTAAGGAAAGAAATAACCTGTTGATTATATTACGTCTTCCTTGAGGAAATGGTAAACTCCTGTCAAGAAAATGGTAAATAAATCTCTTCCACTCACATTTAGTTATGTTATTCTTTGCTTTGGCTCTCTCTCCACCAATTGGAGGGTCAAGTAAATATCATTACCACGTCAGATAAACTCTGCCTATCATTTTTGAATATATATGTAGATAATGACAATTATGAAAGGATAACCAATGCAGCTAAGTTGTTTCTTAAATTCCTTAAAGTGGAGAATTGATTTGAGCATGAGTGAAAACCATTTTTATTTACTCTGGAAAACATAAGCCACTTAATCGTTTAATTTCTCTTTGGGGCTTTATTCTTTTTTATTTTCTTTTCCTTTATATTTCTACTGCAAAATCTTTTATGGCACTAATTGAAAAGCATATTTACTATAGTTACAGTTTCAGTAACTTTAAACAGATGAAATATTGGGAATCCCATTCTAGTGTTAAAATACCCCAACAAATGACATTCTCCAATACAATAACAGTAACAAGCATTCATACGTTAGTTTTCTTTAATAAACATCCATATTTATAGAGTAACTGTACAAATGACTTACAATTTTGAAAATGCTCATTCCATTTAAAGCATGGAAATGATTTTGTTTGCGATTTGTCATTCTCATTGCAAACTGCCTGCAAAGAATTTACTTACAGTTGGGTGATGCTGACAAATGTAAAGAAATTTATGAGATAAAAGGCAATTTCTAAACCTATAGCATTATCATTCATTGTTGCTTCTATGTCACGTCTTTCTAATCATGTTCCATCTCAGTAGCTCTCCACCTAATTGGCTGTACACAAGTAAGATACTTTATAGTGAGCAAATACACTGTACTTCATTTCCACACAGTTAAGAAGAACTAGCAGTGAGTGAAGCACTTGATGGTGCTGCTTAAATCTTCCTAAAATGTTTCCCATTAAAGATACGAGCTCACTGAAAATCTGCTTCCCTAGCAGTGACCACTATATCTATTTTGGGTCCTCCACACCTTTCTGACATATCACATGCCTTCTCCTCCTGCACAGGACTGCAATTACACATTTGCACAGCACTCTTCTTTTCACTAGTAGATGATAAAGTCCTACAGCTGTGTTTTGCCGTCACATATACCTTAGAGGTACTCCTAGCACTTTAACATATCTACTTAAAGTACTACAGATTACTGTTCTTGGTGGTCTCAGAGAAACAGTGTTTGAATCTGAAGAAATTGAAGGGTTATCATATAGAAAAGGAAAGAAAAAAAGTCTTCTAAAGACGTGGATTAAAACTGGAACCATAGGATATTGAAAAGAATAACAGGGCAAGTGGAGTGGATTTTGTATCCTGAGATGAAATTAATGTGTCCAAAGCAATGAGGAAATGCCACAGGGAAGTATTTACCTGCCACCTCCTGAAAAGATGCATTCAGTTCTAATAAGCACTGGAGAGAAATTTCCTAAAGAAGATGGAATCATGCAATTTATGCTAGTCAGATTGATAGTTTTAATATCTGCCATGTGAATATAATAATATAATATATAATAATATAATTCATATGTTTTTAATGTTTTATACATTACATATATTATTTATCATTGCAGCAAATGTATATATATATATAATATTAGCACATTACACAGCAGATAATTTTCATTAACCATAACCATTTTAATAATTTCAAATGAAGAATTTTTTAGAAAATATTTTAAAAAGAGCAGTCTTTAATTTATTGACTTCTTATTCCACATTCAAATCTAACATGCAGACCATGTTTTTCCACATCTCACTAAAACATAAAAGATTACCATGATAAAAGGTAGTGCTACTTATTCATATGGTAGTAATATTGGGCAACTAATCACACAGAAACCTCATAGCTAAAGAGCATCATAAAGGTTTATAGTCACTTGAAAGCATTAGATGAAGGTTGAAACTTTTATGTAGTTCTTTGGGCAAAATGTAAAAATAGGGTCAAAACTGAAAGTAGTGGATTCTTTTCATATTTATATATTCCAAAAATGAGCAATTTTGCCTCAAGTAGTTTCTTCTTTCTAGATATTGTTATTCACAAAATAACACGCCATGTAACAAACACTTTGTAGAACATGTTCAAGAAATTGTTGAGATATTAGAAATTGTGACCCGTAAATTCATGGACTGTTCAGTGTCATAAAATATTAATAAAGTATGGCAAACGGAACAGTTTAGGAAGCTATTAAAATTTTTAGAAAGCTATTACAATTTTTACTTTTCCCTGTAAGACCACGCATGCTCCTTAAAGTTTTCTTTTATAGATCACCACATTTGTTTCATGGCTTCACATGCCTAGTTTGACGATATGCCACAGAGTTGACTTGGAAGTTGAAGCCAAAAACTTTTTCTGTTTCTTAGACAAGTAAATCTGTTTATATTTGTATTTCAGATACATTACTTGATATATTATTGGTAATGAGAAGATAGAACAGTATTTTAATCAAAATTATTGCACATTCTTTTTTGAAACACATTCTTCTGTGAAAGTATAATTGATCGTTGCTGAAATCTGGGCTAGGGAATAAGGAGAGGGAAATGAAATTTAAATGGGGCCAGTTAAAGGAATAGTATGAAGGAATTTCCATTTGGTAGCGAACAATATAACAATCAATCGATCAAGAGAATAGAGTTATAAAAGTAGGATGAATCCATCAGTAGTATATATGACCCCATCAAAGGAGGGAAATAATCAAGGAAGTAGTTTTCGAGGCTACCAAACTGGTGTTGCTGCCCAGAATCTTGCAATTAGAATCACCAGGATGAATTAAAAAAAAAAAAAAAAGGCATTGTTTCACAATTTTCACTGAGTTGAGGGACGAGGCTGAGAGATAAGGGGCTGAGTTTTTCCAGTTATTTTAACTTTTTCCAGTTATTTCCAGTTATATACTGTGTGTAAATTTTAGTGAAACATTCAAATGGAAATAAGAATCTTCCATTTTTCCAGTTAAAGTTTTCCAGTTATTTTAAGTTATCCCAGAGGATATCATGTTATCTTAAAAATTTTCATTAGTACGTACATGATTGTCTAAAATTGCCTAGTATATGATAGGTTAAAAAAATTATCAGTAATAAAATCGAACAGAAAACAACAATGAATGCACCGGGTGTATTTAACATACTAAGTTAAAGAGGGCTGGCTCTCAGAATAAACTCCTAAGAGGCTGCTTCTTCTTTACAGTTTCTTTGACCTCACCTTTATTCTCAGTTCCTTAATGCATTTCCTCAACTTGGATTCATAAATGAGAGCGCAGGTGTATAAGTTTGGCAACAAGCCCTTTGTGCAAATCAACTCATCAGTGTGTTCCAGTATTTCTAAACTGTTATGAAAGTAAACTACGGTAACTCATGTGAATGTACTTTGTAGTTGGTCAATTTAGCTGTGTTTATTTTTATTGATAATGCCAAAATCTCAGCATTTTATATACTAGTAACTATGGGAAATTGTTTTGTTTTTGTTATGGAGGTAGATCTAAATAATTGTTTTTAAAAAAAATAATTGACATGAAAATAATCACAGATTCCTTCAAATTCAATTTTGGGAATTAAGAAATTTTTAAAAATTGACTACAAACTTTGCTTTTCAGTTCTCAACTGTTAAAATATTAGAGGAAGTTGCTGAATACTCTAAGTTGATATCTTTATTTTTCATTTAAGTTTCTAAGAATATTTAATATATTGTCCACTTTACATTATTTTACTGAACATAAATCTTTGTTTCTGATTTATATAAAAATCATTCTTATAACTAAGAGTAAATATATCCAACATAAAATATACTTATGTTAATTAGAATGAGTTAAACTACATTTGAAGAAGAAATGTAAAAATGTACTATGTGTAAATTTTAGTTAAACATTCAAATGGAAATAAGAATCTTTCAGTGCAATTATTTTTAAAAGAAAAGCAATCATGTTTGATACCACTGTAGTTTCTAATATTGATTTAAGAGGATATAGTATGTTATTTTCAGTACTAGTGTCCTAGTCCTAGTTAAGTTTGTCTGACTGACTGAGGTTTTAGTGAGTGAGTTTTAATTAGTGGCTTAGTGTAATCTTTATTCTCACCCTATTCCCAACACCAATATCTCCAAAAGTTGGAGAGATGCAGATGAAAACAAACCACTGAGATTCTATCTCACTCCGTAAAGAACGGCAACTCTCAAATCAACCAATAGTAAAGGTTGATGGGGCTGTGGAGGGAAAGGAACACTTCTCCACTGTTTGTGGGGATGTAGAATGATGTAACCATTTTGGAAATAAGTGCGGAGATTCCTCAAAACAAGAAAAATAGAGGTCCAGTTCAACACTACTATTCCCCTGCTGAATATATTCATGAAAGAATTAAAAGTGTCTCACCACAGCGACATACGTGCACCCACGTTTATAGCAGCTCAGTTTGTAATAGATAAATCTGGGAAACAGCGTAAATGCCCAGCAACTGGAGGCTGGAAAAGAAGAAGCTGATTTTCCTTAAAACTGAGTACTATTCAGCCAGAAAGAATGATAAATTAGAGACATTTATAGCTAAATGGATGCATCTTGAGGTCATACCCATAAGTGAAATAAATAGCACACAGATGAGTAAATGTCATACATATTGTTCCTCTAGTGTGAGAACTTTAAAGCAGGAATGAGATTCAATATATATGATAGATATTGTGAAATAGGAGGAAAAGGGTCAAGGGAAAGGGGGACTGGGTGACAGCAGAGGAAAACATAGAAGGCAAAGAAAAAATGTGATGGTATAAAAGAAAAAGCAGAAACAAAGCTTATGTTATGCGGGGGAGGAGCTGAAGGGAGTGCAAGGGAAGGGGAAAAAAAGAATCAAGATATACCATGTGCATGTACAAATTCTCTATGTTGAATGTGATCCTTATGTATACCTAAAATGTACCAAGAAACTCAATTAAAATATAAATAATAAATAGTCCCACCCAATATTTAGTTTTGTGGAAGTATTAGAAATTGTATTGTACAGGAATGTATTCTCTCTATTAACCATTTTCATATATTTCTGTGTAAATATTTATTCACTAAGTCAAAAAATAAATTACATAGTTCTAAGGGTAAAATATGTTGTATAAAAAGCACGTTGTGAGGAAACCAATTGAGTGAGTGAGTTTTAATTAGTGGCTTAGTGTAATCTTTATTCTCACCCTTACCAAATTGAGATTTGGTAAAATAAAAGTTAAATTGTTCGTGTAATAAACAAATGGTTAGTACAAAATACTAGATCAGAGCTAAGTTCAAATATTTCTTTTCTGAGTTAAAATTTCATTCATATTTTAAGGGCTGTTTTGATTTATGCTTATGCAATAACTTGATCATTTAACATTAAACAAAATTACTTTTGTATGTTAAAGTTATTAAGGAACATTACGAAGTATGGTAATTAAAGTATGGCTTCTGAAGTGATACTTCATTTGATGTTTAGATACCAGCCTGTATTAGGCATAGAATTATGAGCAGATTACTTCTCAATGCTTAACTTTTAATCATTTACTAAGCAGATTAACATATACAAAAATGTGATATTTTTCAAGTCAGTGCATTGTATCTGGTAAGCATTCAAATCAGCCACAATTATTAAATAGAATGAACCAATTCTTTAGGGCATGTTAATTCTAGAACACAAAAATATCTAATCGATTTTCCCATTTGGACCCAAACAATATTTATTGGGCCTCTGCTATGTTCAAGGCATTATGCCAGAATAGGCACATAAAAATGAGTAAGACAGAGTTTCTTCTCTCAAATCCGTACAATTTAGTATGCTTCTTGAAGGCAGTGTCCATATATTTTGATGATCTGTGGCATTTGATATAGTAAAGAACATGGCCATGATAGCAATAAAAAGACCAGTATTATTTGCTTATATTTATCACAGTGTCTTTTTCCTCCAAAAGAGTTCAATGAGTATTTATCATTGCCAGTTCTACAACTTAACAGTTTTGGACACTGAGAAATAGGAAAGGGAAAATAGTGAATACTATTAAGCACTCACAATTTTTATAAAGACATGTCTCTTAACTGCAGGTCAAATGAGTGTGAATCAGAACAATATGATCTAGTTGTTTTATTTTTCTTCCAGCTATGATGTGTTGGATAATCTTGTTTTCTTAAGTTTCCCACAGGACTCATTTTGTATTTCTCCATTTGAAAAGTCATTTATTCAATGAAAGCAGCACAGTCAGCCTCACAGCAATGCAAAAGGATGTGTGAGCATGGCGATGTGTGTGTATGTGCACATATGGATGTTTTTGGGTAACTCTTTATGTTTATGTTCACATGTGTGCATGTGCATATATGGATGTGTTTGGGTAACTCTATGTTTATCAGTACACAAGTATGGCCATCTCTGTACCAATAGGGATGTAGTTCCAAGACTGTGTGTGGACACTTATACAATACACAAGTCCATCATATAAAATGATAGATTGGCCTAGAACCTATGCACACTCTCATGGTTATCTCATACATTGATTACTTACAAAACCAGTGCAAGTTTTGTGTAAATGCTTGTACTGTTTTGGGAATAATGACAAGCAAAAAGCATCTATGAGTTTAGTACAGATACAATTTTTCCCCTTTTTGGTTACTATTAGCAGCTAGTTGTATCTTAGAATGTCCATGGAAGATTGACCAAAGAAGTACTGGCCCTAGAACTAATGTCTGGATGTCCTCCCAAAGCCTGATGTAGGGCTTTTCAGAAATCGCTGGATCTAGAATGTGTGATGCTGGGATTAAGCATGTGTGATTACTAAATTGGTCCACTGATTGGTTTAGCACAGTTCTAGACGTGAGAGCTACCTGCCTTCAGGGTGAGAGGATGGGAAAACTAGAAAATATAGAGGAACAGAAAGAAGTTGCTTTGCCTTTTGTCACTTGCTGCTTGGTGCCTTCTGCCTTCCTATTCTGTGATTCCCCTCTTCCATGCTGCTCTGCCTTGAAGCCAGCCAACTAAGAACTGAAACTAAATGAAAGTTGCTTATATACTTATCACTGTTAATACTTGAGTGAAATAATGTCTAATAGTCTTTTATAGGTAGATGTTTACTGGCTACTAGAGTGGTTTGAGTTAGAAAATAATACAATTAAACAGTACTTATGACAGTGGACCTCCCAAAAGGTCTTCTAACCAACCCACTATATGTGAGTTCTATTTTGTACTCCAGCTGAATGAAAAGCAAATTATAGATACCTGCTCAAAAATAATTTATAAAAATGTTTAATATTATCAATAACTGTATTTAATCATTTGGAAATCTGTGAATAAAATCATAGGCATTTGAGATCAAGAATTTATATCTGGAATATTAAACATAAGAAAAAATAAGTCTATAGAATAAGTAATGAAGTAATATAATAGCTGGGAAATTAAGTTTATTATTCTATAGTATTTATGTTATTTTAGTAAAATTATCAATTGGAGAACAATAGCCAGTAGAGTATTAAGAAATATTTATCTTGATATTTTCATTAAAGTAAACAAAAAGTTTTCATCTATTATGTTTACATGAAATAGAAATAATATCTAATTCAATATATTTTTTCCTGAAACATAATTTCTCTTTTTAAAAGCATTCTAAGTAAGTGAAATATATATGTATTTCATACTGGGGATCAAATTCAGGACCTTGCACTTACAAGGCAGCCATGAAATCTATGTATTTTTGTATTGTGTAAGATCTAGGCTGAAATGAAGATGAGCATTGCTTTCCACTTAAAATGTCTAAGCGCACCCTAATTATCTCATTTTTTCAATCAAAGATACACAAGTCATAAAATGGGAAGATGACATTTTTGGGTCATTTTTGTGTTGAATACTGTTATAAGTACTTTCACATGTCTGTTTAAATAAATAGCTGAATAAATATTAGATATTTTAACAAGATAGGTAGAGTTATTTAAATTATATGGATGAAAAATTTGAGACAAAAATCATGTTAACTTTTTCAATTTAATAAGGCTGGTGAGCAGTAGAGCAAGGAGGTCTACCCAGACCAGGAAGTTCAATTCAAAAAAACAGCTGAGTATGGTGGCATGTGCTCGTAATCCCAGCACTAAGGAGGCAGAGGCAGGAGGATCTCAGAGAGTATAGGGCTAGTGTGAGCTACAAATGAGTGCAGAGCCAGCCTGAACTACATAAAAAGACACTATCTCAAAAAATGAAAAACAAAGTCGAAAACCAACCAACCAAACAAAAAACAACTCCAGATGTTTAACTGCTACAGTGTATGTTCCAGAAATAGGAAATCATTGCCAACCATTGAGAGTTTTCCTGCAGATATTCACTGACTTTGAAACTACCTATAAAATTTAAAGTACTCATTTAAAATATTAAAATGTTTAAAGATTACATATGGTTCTACAAGTTTATAGTTTTTTTTCAAATTTAAAACATTCATTTGTTGAGTATTCTGGGCTTTGACAGAGTTTTGAAAGCAAATAATTGAAATAAAATTAGAATTACAATCATTATGGGGAATTTTCAAAACAACTTTAGGACTTATAGGATTATATGCACACAAAGTTAAATTTTCAAAATATGGCATGTATAAAAAGTTCTTAGGTTGTGTTTTAACCTTTGTAAAGTAAAACGTAGGAAAGGCTCTTGTTTTACACATAATTGTCAGCTTTCTGCCATTAACGCTTCTGAAAATTTTGAGACACAGAATAACACTCTCATCTAATATTTTTAGTTATTATTGTACTATTTTTACAAATTGAGGAAACATTTATTAATGTTGCATATTATGAAACACAATGAACTAGCATCACTAAAAACAAGGAGTACTAATGTTGACATTTTTGATTTGAAGTAAACAAAATCATTATGAATGGGAAGTAGGTTTGGAGAAAAAAATGGAAAGGCATATTTAGGGAAACATGTAGTGGTTAACATCGTTTGAATAAAATAGATTTGGTGCTACTAGAGTAAAGATAAAACAAATTTTCAACACAATTTACACCTTTATTTCTGGTTTTGCTACACTGTAAAGAACAATATATATACACACATATACATGTATGTGATATTAACAAAATAAAACAATGGTATAATAATAGGATTTACTTTCACTTTGATTTTACACAGCTTTAGACATTAATGAATTTCCATTGCTATGGTTAGTTCATTGCCAAGTTTGTCTATTCAATGTATCTGTGTCTGCTTTATGAAAATTGCAATCATGTTAAAATACTTCAAAAAACACATTGAAATGTTCCAAAAGCTCATTTGTATTCAGTGAGTAGTCTTGAATATGGAATATAGCAGCCAGTTATGTGAGATTGATAGTATTTACTTATTAATAAGGAAAACCTAAAATCTATTCAATTAAAAATTTTATATGCAAAAGTCAGATATAAGCTTTAAAAAACTTACAATAATTAATATTACAGGCATTCTGTGTAATAAGATACCCAATCATATTTTAGCAGATTTCCCTGGGAGCAAAAATTGGATTTCAGTTTATTAATCTGCATAGCATGCAATTAAACTAACATTGTTATGAACAAAGAAATATATTTCATTCCATTTAGGTTTGGATCACTTCAAAATGGTAAATATTTCTGAGTGCATAACGATTGAAGAAAATACGAATTAATTTATAATTTGTATTGCTTGAGTGTTTATTCTTCAATTTGGTCTCTGCTTAAATGAACATATTACCATGGAAATCATATTAACATATTAGTAGTCTAAAACACTACATATCCAATGCAGAAATCCTATTGGATTGCCATGTATTTGCCAGTGTTTTGCAGTATGTAGAAAAAAGAGTTGAGTGGTTTTTTTGAATGAAATATTATTAGCATTTAAATAATGAAATATAAGGCTTACTCAGTGTCTATGGAGGATTTGGTTAGAATTCCTCTTTTTTCCTCAACTGTCACACAAAAACATTTGGATTCTGTGGTCTCTTATATAACATGATGTAGTATTTGCATAAAACTTAGGCAGATCTTCCCATATACTTTCAATCCTTACCTCTATATTGGATCTACCTAATACAAAGTGATTTCTACATAAGGAATTGTATTATTCAGGAAATATTTACAAGGAGAAAGTGTACATATTCAGTATAGGGGCAATTTTTGAGTATTTCAGATGCATAGTTGTTGAAATAAAGAATGTGAAGTCCACACATACAGAAGATTGTCTTTATAGATTATCACTAACCAAAAGCTTCCAAAATGAGCCCAGAACAGGTTAATATTGAGAAAATGAATCATGTCTATAGTTAATATAATCAAATCAAGCATAGCTACAGAGATATTTACTTTTATTCATACATGATTGTAGTACATAACTATTATATTCATCTCAAGGAGTTTGTACATGTATATGACATATAATTCTATTTTTTTTTTTTTTTTTTTGAGACAGGGTCTCGCTTTGTAGTTCAGGCTGGCCCTGAGCTCAGCCTCAAATTCATCACAGCAATCCTCCTGCCTCTGCCTCCCGAGTGCTGGGATTACAGGCGTGAGCCACCACGCCCAGCACTGTGGTATGTGGTACTGGCTGCTGCTGGGCGTGAGTCTCCACACCCAGTATAGGTATGTGGTTACCCGGGATCGAACCCGGGCCCTTGCGCTTGCAAGACAGGCGCCAGAACCATTGAGCTAAATCCCCAGGCCCCGTGACATATAATTCTTGTCACCTTTTCCCCTCCATTCCCACTCCCTTCTTCCAACTCTTAGTCCCCTTCTCTTGTAATGTAGTACATAACAGTCACATTCTTCACAGAGACCAAGGATATTTTTAACAGTGAAACAACAGAATAAAAACCCCAACTTCCAATTCTGTGGTAGTTTTGTTTTTATTGATTTTTCTCTTCTTTTGTGTTACTATGAAGAGTAATTTGTTTTGTATTTACTTTTGGTACTTTAAAAATACTTATACATTGTAGGAGTATCTTTCAATAAAATGGCTCTTAAAATATATTATGTGGAAACATTGAAATTATTTATAGTGTACTGTCTAAAAATAACAGTTTAATACATACAGCTTACAATTTAACTGAAAAGTTATTTTTACCTATCTTTTCAATTTTTGCTTCCATTAAGTATAACAAAGTTTGAAATTAATGTTATGCATATTCCCTTTGTTGTGTCTCAATTCTCAACAATGAACTCTTTTCTTCTATGATTGGACAAAGTAATAAAGTCATTTTGACATGTCAGTGGCTTACAAACTCCAGTTTTAACCTGATGAGCTGTCTGTTCTTTGGAAATGAAAATTTTTAAACTGGGAAAGTATAACAGAATAAAATGTCAGAGTCCAACCCTACTTTGCTTTAGGTCTTCTACCTTCTTGAACAGACTTACTTTGCAACAGTAAGAAACAGACTTGAAGGTAGCTCTACAGTTTGTACATAAAGTGCTACATTTCCTCCACTTCTGTAAAATCTCTCTTTCTCTCTCTCTCTCTCTCTCTCTCTCTATATATATATATATATATATATACACATATACATGTATACATGTATATATGTATATATATACACATATACATATATACATGTATATATGTATTTGTGCTTGTTATTATATATTATATATATATATATTTGTGCTTGTTATTCTGACAATGTATCTCTGTAACATTTTCATGTGTGTATATTTAAATTTAGAATCATTTTTAAGTAAACCTTGAGGGCATTTTCATACTATTTTAAATTTTATGAATAAATGCCAGTAGCTAAAATTTTCAGTAGTATTGAACAGTGTAAACTAAGAAAAATCTATTAAAAACTTCTAGACAGCCATAACCATTTCATTTTCCTTAAAGAAACAAATACACTTGATTATCTATTCTTGAATAAAGTATCCATGAAAATATGAGAATATTATTATTATTTATTTGCAGAATGCTACATTCCAACACTCACCTCTACATAAAAATTTATCTGTATAAATAAGTATATCTATATTTTTCTTTCTTTCCTGCCTATGTTTCACAAATAATAGTAGTTTCTAGTTAATGTTCACAGTATCCATTCATTTATTCATTGTTGGGTAGTTTTTGTATAGTTACTTAAGAAGAATGCCATGCTGCATGTTGACTTATACATATTTCTGGATATGATTTGAAATTTAGTTATGGGATAAATTTCTAGTGGCCTAGTTCTGCTTCATTTTTAGCATCTCAAATAGTGTCCTTGCTATAGAATGTAGATTTCTCTTATGTGCCATAAATGTAACACACTAGTTTTGAATTAAGTTCCACAGCCCTACCTTTTCTCTAAGATCTAGATCAGTTGTGGCGAACCTATGGCATGTGTGCTGTAGCGGACGCACAGTGTCCAGAGCCAATTATATGAGTTGTTTCTTCTTAACTAAAACCTAATTGTACTGTTGGCACTTTCCAGTAAAGCAGTGAATTTGGAGCTGCAATCTGGGCACTCTCCTGTGCAAGGGTCCCCATCACTGATCTACACTGAGGTTTCATTTTACTGTTTTATGATAGACTGTTACTGTGCATGAACATTTTCTCTCTACCCTATGTAGGATGGACACTTTGGCCTGGTGCTCACCACAAGACAGCTTGTTCACCTTGTTCTTGGCTGTGCACACTGTCTACTCATGTGGAATTGTAAGCACATGTTCATAAAGTATACAACATACAGTTTAATGAATATTTTCACATTAGCCCCAGATTTGAAGCTTGTTGAGAGGTGGACCAAGAGAAGATAAATAGCAATTTATTTTCTATCAGTACTGAGAAATTTTGATTTCTTATAATTCAAGTTGATAAAAAGCTTCAAAATTCTATTCTAAAAATCCCATGTAATAGAATTTCACCTGTATAAGCAATACAATCACAGTGTAGGTAATGTAATGTACATATCCATACTTTTTGTTGCATTGGTACCAGAAAATTAACACATGCATTTCAAGATTCAGAACATCAAACAGGTTCCATTTGGATCACTTTTTAAGTGCATCTCTAGGTTGTGGAAGGGAAGTGAACCTGCTTCTAAGAAATTTGAAAGAACTCTAGAAGTCTGTTACAAAAAAAAAAAAAAAAATTGCATCATGCGATTTCCTTAATTGAACACCCCCTCCCATTTCAGCTTTGCCATTTACCAAGTAGGAAAATAATCCTTAGGAATTAATTTATAGTCTCTAAGGATAGCTTAAAAACTTCACAACTCGCTGAACTGGCATAACACCAGAGAGGCTTAAACTTGATTTCACTTTAAAACCTGTAGTTCTTTGCCTCTAGGATTGGCATTGATTTCAGCACTACTTTCATCTGGGCCAAGATAGCATTATCTGTCTCTCAGACAGGTAAGTACTAATGTAATAAAAATAATGAAGCAGTCTTGGTACTCTTAGTGGTTGTGTTCTTGGATGATTTCATTACCTTTATGTGTGAAGTTATTTAGTAAAATCATCATGTCACAAAGGCTGCTGTTAGAAATACAATTTGCTCAAGATTAATGATTATAAAAATAACCTTTTTGTAACAATTCATTCATGAATTTGATAAACATTTATTTTCTGCCCATAATTCATGGAGAACTATGTTAGGAACATAAAAAACAAAAGCTTCCACAATTCCTTTAATTCTGCAGAATTGCATAATGGGTGACTGTACAATGACACTAGTAAACAAATATTAAGATAAAATGGATCGCCTTGGTTTTCAAACACATGTAATCAAGTTTCAACCTAGAGCAAATTCAGGTTCTAAAACTTAGGTATCTAATGAAACTTGCAATAATTTGTAAGAAACCAAATCCCTAGTACTTATAATTTCCAAATTATATTTCTGTGCTTTTTATTTTTGGAATAAAGAATCACACTTGTAAAAATGCATTAGTCACTTAAGAGCAGAGATTACTATAATTCTCTTCTTTTTTCTTTTCCATTCAATTAGTTACAGAAAAATA
This sequence comes from Petromus typicus, assembly GCA_004026965.1. Classification (NCBI taxonomy): domain Eukaryota; kingdom Metazoa; phylum Chordata; class Mammalia; order Rodentia; family Petromuridae; genus Petromus; species Petromus typicus. The sequence goes on along the minus strand of PVIR01005576.1, from coordinate 17,161 downwards.
AATCTAAAGAGATTACCCTGAGGTGTTCAGATGGTAACTACAAATGGGAGGGGGAGGAGGTGACTGGTAAAAAGCCAAACCTTGGTGCCAGAAGGCAAAATGTTCTTTCTTAAACAATTCATATATGTGTTAATAATCTCAACACATTGGCTTCCTGATTTGTATTTTTCAGTTGGTGCTCTGTTGCCACCTCCCCTTCTCTCCCCTTGGGGATTGCTCTTGGTATAAGTCTATGTGTCACAGGTACTGTTTAATGTCTTTGTATAAATAACATAGTATAATGTATTAATTAGACAAACCCAAAAGTCATTGCGATATAACTGCACATACTGAATGTTAAAATACTCTTTTTTAAAATAACTTGATCAAGTGTCATTTAAATCTACTTTCTTTTTAAATATGCACATATTTATAGGATCAAATGTGATTAATGTATATTAATATGTGATGATCAAATCAGGGAAATTAGTTTATATATCATCTCTAACATTTATAATTTCTCTGTTAGAAACATTCCAAATCTTCTCTTTGAACTATGTGAAATATACAGTTATTTGTTAACTCTATCTACCCTGGCATTCTATATCTCTCTAGAACTTGTTAACCCTATCAAACTGTAATTTGGTAGTCTTTTACTTTCCAGCTTTAGATAATCAATACTCTATTTTCTATATGTATGAGATCAAGTTATGTTTTAGACCCACATATGAATGAGAATATTAGGTAATTATTATTTTCTGTTTCAGTTCTTGGCTATTTTCATGGAACGTATCGCCAAATTCGGTGTTGGTCCTTTGTCAAAACGGTTAGTAGTGTTGAGGTAAAATGATCAGTTTTTCTTCCCTGAGATCAGTAACATTTCGCATTCATTATAGTTTCTTTCAATTTTATCTGTAATGTATTTACACTTCCTAAAGTAGACCTTTGCCATTACCATCTAGAAATTATACTGCTAATAAGAACCTTTCTACTCTTTAACAAAAAGTGGCCTGCTCAGTTAGGACCTATGAAATTATTGTCAGCTTTAATTCGGTCACAGATTTTAATTTCTGGCTTATATGTTGATGATCACTGCGATATCACACATGATCAAATGGCAAAAACAAACTAATAGGAGAAAACCAGAAACTAGGTGACAGTAGTGATCAAGAAGCCTCTTTCAGCTGGTTCCAGAGCCACATGCCTAGCTTCTGATTTGGCTCCTCAAAATATATGGGATTTCTCTTCCAAAGACTAGCCTACCTTCAGCCCATTGCCGAGGAGTTCCAATGTACTGAGTCACGTTCCATAGCCACTGTCCTTGACATACAAGGCACATTCTACAGTGGGGGAAACTAATGACCGGAATCATTGTTTGAAGTGTCACATTCCTCTTCCAGCCACACCAGTGTTCACTCTCAAATTATGTACCATATCTGGATTTATTTCTAGCTTTACTTTCTTCTTTGCCTTCACATCTACTTGCTGTTTTAAATCAAAACATTTTAACTTAATCCCTTCGGCCAGTGAGTTAGAAATGCCATTTAAAAAAGAAACTTTCAATTTCTTATAGATAATTTGCTTCTTATTCCTTAAAGACCTTCCACAGCCTCTGTGTTTTTAATCTCTTGGCTTTGTAATCTCACTGCTTTGAAGATTTAGCTGTTTGCCAAATTTTTAAAAATTATGAGTACTTCACTTCCAGAAACTTAGATCAAACCATTCTGAAGTTGTGTAGCCCAACTCTAACTTTCTGTGAATATCACTATTTGTTTGAATATATATGTATGATTGAGAATTTTATAATGCAAGAATTCATAGCTTAAGTCTAATAAGCAAGATAATATATACACATATACACATATAAAATGATTATTATTTTCAATAATTTGTAAGGAGAGCAAAATAATTTTCCTTACTTTTTAGTATTTACAGTGAGTGAAAGGAATATTGATAAAGCAGAAAGAATGCTGAGCCTGGGGGACAGTTTCCTACACCTTTGTTCCCTGTAGTACGTCTACCCGCAGTTACTGGAAGTGGCTTCCTGAATTATTTCTCAGATGTTGCTAAAGGCAGTGAGGCCAGATGGTGATAACAGAGAAACAAAAGGGAATTTTTTCTTTACCAAAGTTATCTAAGATAGAACTTGGAGGGGCACTCTAGCAAAATTTTCCTTTGAAAAATCTAATATATAATTACAACCTAGTAGAATTACTTAAAATATCTTTCAGTATAAACACAATCAACAAACTCTTAGCCATCCTCATTTAAACAAAGGACTTAAGAACATACAATTAGGAATAACGAAGGTGAAACCACAACAGATCCAGCAGAAATTCAAGATAGTCAGTACCTACTTTGAGAATCTGTACTCTAATAAGATGGAAAACATAGAAGAAATGGACAGATTCCTAGACACATATTGTCTTTCAAAGTTGAACAGAGAAGATATAAAAATTCTAAACAGCCCAATATCAGTATGTGAAACTGAAAATACAGTTAAAATCCCACTAAAAAAGAAGAGTTCTGATCCTGATATACTGACTGCAGAACTGTACAAGAAATTGAGGTAAGAGCTAACACCACTACTTCTCAAACTCTTTAATGAAATTAAAAGGGATGTAGTGCTCCCAAATTCGTTCTTTGAAGGAAAAACTACCTTCATTCCAAAAACGAATAAAGACCCAACCAGGAAAGAAAACTATAGGACAATCACTCTAATAAACATAGATGCAAAAATCCTCAGTAATATAATGGGAAACAGAATATAGAGAATCATTAAGAAGACAAGACAACCTGACCAAATTGATTTCATCCCAGGGATGTAAGGATGGTTCAACATATATAAATCAATAAATGTAATACACTATATTCACAGAGTTAAGGACAAATCCACATCATCATCTTAATAGACAGAAAAAGCATTTGACAAAATTTAATACCTATTTATGATTAAAACCCTACAGAATACTGGAATGGATAGTCTTTAGTTACATATTACCCTATAGGACCATTAACTAATGACACATATTATAAATTTATGAGTCCACATATAAGATGCCATCAAGTATAAGGTGTTTACAGAAATTCAAAAGTGAAATTCTTCAGTTTCTTTCAATCCATCACTCATTATATGTAAGTTCTGGTCCTACCCTTTTCAATCTAAGAATTCAGGCAGACAAATAATTAGCATACTGGAGCCTCTTTTGTCCAAACACAACATAGTACAATAACTTCTGTTTCACAGGACTACCTAAAGGATTCTATAATAACTACAGAAATTCTTACTACATCATGCTGTTTCCATAATATACAAATGTAAGCATGTTGTAGGAAGAAAAAAATTTCAAATATATTATGAATATGGAGGAAATACTCAAAAGTCAATTTTATGTGAACACTGCAGGAATCAAAATTTCTAAAGATGTTGAGGATTTATGTCTTATACACATATGTGTACAAGCATGTGCATGCATGTACACATAGATATACAGAGAGGAAATGCCAACCAAGTAGAGTGGTGACAATAGATTTTTCATTAAATGATTTCAAAGACATGATCATCTGTTAAACGTATTTGTTTTGAATAGTGTCCATATTTATTATTAACTAAAAAAGAATCTTTTTCAGACAATTGGATATTGTGATGTTTTGTTTGATGTCATAAAATTTGTCTCTCTAGTTTACCACCTATCCATTTGTTATACTTTGGGTTTTGTAGCAGGTAGCATCAAGCTAATGAGTTCAGAATAGAAGCTGTAGTAAGGAGGAAGTCAAAATGAATACTTTTCAACTCACCCAATCCCAGATTTTGCTGGGTGTGAAACTGGTATATTTTTAAATGTTTTAATCCATAAAAAGATTGCAAGTTGGGGTATTGTTTATTTACCAAAACTCACATGGAAAAATGAAAACAAATTTTTTGCATTTCAAATCTTGTTTTATATCATTACATCTTACAGTTTCTCAGTTTGGTTCCCTCAATTTTCTGGTTAAAATTACATGATTTCTAAATTCACTCTTTTTTAAAAATTTTTTCATCTTTATTGGTACATTACATAAATGCATCATGATTGCACTCCATAATGGGGATTTGTACCAGTATAAGACACAACTTAATTCTCATTTTTTCCCATAGAACTCACTCTTAAGAGACTTGGAAATATAAATTGAGTTATTCAGGCAAAACATGAATTTGAAGACATTGTTAGAAGCTAGAAAACCTTTTTATATAGAAATCTTTTCATTCTGAATAGAAATTTTTGGTCCACTTCTAGAAGTTTTATGACATTCTTCAACAGCCACATAGTTACTGCTTTTCTCATCAAGTCATGTGCTTTAATTTTTATGGTGATGTTCTTTAGATTTATAATCTTGGCTTGTCTTAGTAAGCTAGACAGAAAAGTACACTTACTAGGCGCTCACTGTGGTAAAATCAACTGGTTTCCTTGATAATGTTAATCTTATATATTCAGCAATGCAGTTTTATACTATAGGATTTATACTGGGCACTTTGTATAGATAATATTTTTGGTAATTTAGCCTTTTTTAAGAAAACTTTTATTTTGTACTACAAGCCAGTTTTACCAATTTATAAAAAATTTAAAATGAATTAACCATGTACACCAAGAACAGCTATATGATTTATTCAACAAACATTAATCCAGTGAACAAATACTGAGGGATAAATATTATTTATCAGTTAGCATGACAATTACAATATTAGCTAAAGGTTCCAATTTTGGTCACTGGATAGTCTAACTATTGTTAACTTTCACGGCTTATGTTTGTGAAATTCTAATAAGTCATTAGATTTAAGAAAGTTTGACTGTCATAATAATCAATATACCATTTTTATGTAAAAATTGGTAAGGTTAAATAGAAAACACTGGTTTCACCAGCCCTGAAAATATTTTCCTTCAAAAATCTCATGTTTAAAGAAAATCTACTTATCTCAGACTTTATCAAAACTATATATGCCATTCTCATTCTACAAGCTATCTCATTTGGTGTCACCCATGGGACATGAGCCTAAAATGTGCATGTAGAATATTTATGTGTTATGTATTTACTCAACTTCATTGCATATATTCCAGTTCCATCAAAAACAAGTCAAAGAGAAAAGATCCATGCACATTTTTTGATATAGTGAACTCACATTGCTTTTCCTGATTTTAAAAAATCTGATGGCTTTGTTTTCTTGGCCAGGGTGATGAATTTCCTGTCTCTTGGCCATTTCAGTAACCAGTACATGCCAAGCACAGACATATATTATTCTACCAAACCAATATCATCTTCAAAAGAGAGCATGTTGCTCCATTGTTCCATTGTCACCCCAACACTCTCTGTAATATTTTCAAAGTGTCCAAAGTAATTGAAAAATTCTGAGTGATTTTGCACCACATTATTAAAATACACAGGAAAAAAAGGAAGAAATGGTTTGTATGGAATAAGCTCAGAATTCTCCCTGAAGCAATTTCTTGGAGTCAAACGAAGTGTACTGCCATTGCCACTCAAGGTCCTCCTTTATAATCTCTAACAGGTAATCTATAAATTCCAATGACCTACATGAGGAAGACAAGGACTGCAGGTGTTCGGGCACCATGATATCATTAGCAATAATCGATGCATGGCTGTGTTTTTTCACTAATACATGGGTAGAGTACCAAATGATCGAGCGATGTTAGATCTCTCTTTCATTGAGTTCATTAGTCTTGGAAGAATTCATTAATCATTTAAACTTAGAATAAAAATGTAATCTGGGATTTGACAGAGTGATCAATAAGACATAAGTGAGTTTATATGTTTGAAGAAAGATAAGGAGACATAAATTTTCGTATAGGCTTCGCTATGGGATTTAAGGGGACCTATGCATTTTGGAGATGGGTGGGAGGCCATTAACATAGGGATGAATAAAAAACAAACACTTCTAAAAATGTGACCATGTGTGTATCATAATAATATATAGTAAATATACTATTCTAATGTTTGACTTCTTCCTAGAAATAATTAACACAATCAAGTTTCTAATCTAGTGTCTTAATAGACTATTATTTTACATTCAATCTGTGTTTCCTGCTCTCCACGCATAGTGCTGGCACTTTATTTCAAAGTCTCCTTTATGTTCACCTGAACTATTATAGTAATCTATGATTGCTTTCTCTGAAATTTCCTGAAGTCTATCATTCTAACTGGGTCAGGAAGATCTCCTTAAAATGTCACTTACTTAAGAAATACTTTAGATAGCTGTGCATAGTGACATATACCCATAATTCCAGCACTTAGGGAGGCTGAGACAGGAATATGACAAGCATGAGCCCAGCTTGGACAATTCAACAACTTAACAAGACCCATGAATACACGATTACAAAATAAAATAAATGAGCTGGGGATGTAGCTCAGTGTGAAGGCTCTGAGTTAGTGTCAAGTACTGGAGAGGTGACAGTTCAGGCGTCATTATTGCTTAACTAATTAAGTATGAGCATGTTAACATGAATGTAAAACAATTTAATTATTTATTAATCAACATTAGTATGTAAAGGTAATAACTATCCAACTCTAAAGATAATCCTCAGAAATAGAATACTGATATATCTTGCTTTTCAGAGAAATATTTGATACAAAAGAGGTTGAATGTCTTTGCAAATTCAAGGAACGGTGTAAGTAACAGAAAAAAAATTTAATAATTGTCCTGCTATGACACAGACCCACGTACACCATTTTCTAATGCCCTCTAGTGTCACGGTTCACGACCATGGCAACAGCCCAGATAATGACAGATCACTCGAAGTCAATGTCCAATTCAAAGTCCAAGAAGGCTCAGAGGAACTGCCCTTAGCCAAAATTGCTCAATGTGACAGTCTCATAAAGATGGTCTAAAATAAAGTTCCATAGGTTTTTATTGACAGGAACAGAAAGGAAGCAAAAAGGGCAAAAGGAAGACTTCTGTGCAGAAATTCATTTAAGTGGAAGGGGAAAGATGGCAGGACAGGGAAAGGTCAGGGTGGCCTGTTACATGACTGACCTTAGGGCCAATATAAATGATAAATCAGAGTGTGGGGAAGATGAGGGTTAGACATTTCGTTTCTTAAGGGAATGTGTTTGGATTCTACTTGGATGTACAGCCTTGTAGGCTCTCTTTTAATCTCTAACCACTCATTCCAGAAGGATTGGACATGTGGCTCCCAAACCCTCTCACCCCTGCATATTCACCCCATATATATCTTTGTCCAGTGGCCCCACCATTTAATTCTATTTACACAAAACTTATCCCGTTGTTTGAGGTTTGTAAACTGCCATTCTTACCTTCTTATACAACTTCCATGCATTTAGGCCAACTCACTCATCACAATTTAAGTATGACACACTTTTCCTTCATACCACCCTGTTGAGCACATGCATTCCTCTTTTGTGTCTTTTAGCTCTAATCCTTCTTGTTGAGATATCATCTTTTCATCCATCAGAGTTTTATTCAAATATCTCCTGAAATATCTCTCACCATCATGAGTGTACCTCACGCCTTGCCCACACTAGTATGAGGTCATGTAGTTTATATTCCTTTTGTTTTCTTCATCCCATTCCTGTCATCTTTCATTTATGTAACCTAGAACATCAGGATGTTTAGAGAATAAATTACTTGGCTTTTACTTTTTCTTTCATAACACAATGACTTTCCTATTGATTGCATAAATACTTAGCGAATGAGTGAATTATCTATCTCAATTCAATGCATTAAAGCAATGACACTAAATTATACATACAACTCTTTGTTTTTATAAATTACTTTGGAAAATTAAACCCAAAGTTCCTTTATATTAATTAATAGAGTATCTTACATATACTGGAGTAGATGAGATTTGGTTATTCCAAGTATTGCTTTCCTGGCCAAATAGTAAATTTCACATTTTACTGTTCCCTAACTTATCAGCTTGTTTGCAAAGAATTTTTAAATCTGGCCTTTGCTTAGCCAAATATAACGGATTGGATCATGTCTTACTAAGTAGGAAAACAGTGTAAGAGCTAGACATAGGACTCTTCATTAGTTTATAGTCTGTGTTGATTACAGCTTTAACTTTGGCTACTTCTTTACTTTTAGTACTTATCTTATATATTGAATGAGTCTCAGTAGTTCTGCTCATCCTGCCAGCTCACATTTTCATTCTACATCCCCAAATTAGCAGCATCAAGTTTTAACAACTTCTGTGTCTGCATCGTGGTTCACATCTACTCCACTTAAGAAAAAAATTTGTGGCTACTATAGGGAAAGTTAGCGAAGGCAAATCAAATGCTTTATTTTTGAAAAACAAACAGTATCATTTGATTTATGGTCTGGCTTATTGCACAAATGTTACTTTTGCAAAGTTAATTGAGACCTATATGAAGAGATTCACTTTTATTTGCTGTTGTACTATTATCACTTAACCATAAACACTGAGAATAAATTAGTGGAGTACTTACAGATGTTGGCACTGGAATGGGGCCTGACTGTAATTCCTGGCCTTTCCCTACACTAGTGTGATGTGTTGCATGTCACTGTAACTCTTCATGGCAATTGATAAACATTCAATTTTAAGATATTTTCAATACGTATTTGTCAATTAAACATTAACATAAAAGTTATTATTATGATTTTCATGTATATATCTGTTCTTGAATGTTCGCCAAACTTATACAAATTCAAGTTTACCTATTTCTGTACTATGTATATCTCTCCCCTAAATATTTATGAACTTAAAATTTGAGAATTATTGGCTTTTAGATATAGTGTCATATGAACATATTTATATAGGGAGGAATATTGGCAGATGGAGAATGAGCTACAGCATAACCTATGGGTACATATAAAATTAGGTTAATAATTATACCTAGACTACATACACACTTCTAAATTGACTCAAAGTATGGCTCATTCTGATAAATTTAAAAACAAATGTCAAGTTATTTATATTGAAGAAAATTGTTATGTCTCCACTCCTTGAATTTTTAGTACAAGGCCATCTGGCGATTGCTTATCTCTTCCGTCATACCCTGCTATTTGTTTCCCCTTCCAAATTCTCCCAGCATAATTTAGCTCTGTAGAAATATCTTGGTGAATATTTGTTGCGTTGTTTTAGATTATTTTCCTCATGACATTTGCTCAGCTAGTGTTTTCTTAAGGCCTTTTTCATATGATGGATACCATATTACCTTTGAAGACAGCAAGTGGGTTGCTTTCTCTGTGGTGCCTTCTTTGAGTTTTCCCAGTTATACAATCTCTGCACCTCAAAACACTGTCTGTCCTACAAAATTGAAATGCAGTGATTTAAATGTTATTGACTTTCCTCAACTCTACCACAAAGCCTTGCACAAATATAAAATCAATAAATATTTCAATTTGGCTGTGAAGTGTTATGATAAGAGTGTCTTTTGAAGTGAGTAAAAGTAAAAACAAGAAATAAGAAAAAATGAACAAACTTCTAAATAATTACCTTCTTTCATCTTCATTCAATCCTCACACATTCATTTTCACTTGATAAATAGTTTCTGCTAACCAAAGATTCAGCATGAAGCAAAACATCCAGCAATCTTACCGTCACACTTACCTTTCCTCTAAATTAAAGACATACATAGTAAATAAGACGCATAGAGATAACAGAAAATATCTTACATGATGATAATTGCTTTGAAGAAAGATAAAGCAGGAGGGTAGGATATGGGATACTGGAATGTGCTTACAGTTTTACACAGGATGGCCAGGGAAGACAGGCTGAGTGAGTGACACCTGAGAATGGGCTGCAAGTAATGAAGCCCTGAGGTATGACGATGTTTCAGGGAAGAACATCCTAGGCAAATTAATAGCAAGTAGAAAAGGCCTGGACAGTGTACATGTACAGCATGTTGAAGGAGGACATAGGAAGCCAGATTGCTTGGAGAAGAGAGAAGGGTGGATGAATAACAGAAGATAATGTGAGTGAAATCATACAATGACAGAAATCCAAAGTTTGTTAGTTAACACAAGTCAGAAGTGAATGAATGAGGGATTTCATAAGGTATAATGTTATCTGATTATGTATTTTGAAAGGTTCACTCTCACTTCTGTATTGAGACTAACCTAGGAGGCTTTATATAAAACATCTAGTAGAGGGACAAGGTAAAGAACAGGGAGATTAGTCATAAATTCATAAAAGAGACTTGCTCCAGGGTGGTAGAAGTGGAGGTTGTAAGCAGAGACTGAATTGTGAATATGTTGGAGATAGAGATGACAAATTCTTCTGAGAGATTAGATGTGAAATATAAAAAGAAGGAAAGCATCAAGGATGAAAACAGGATTGCTGACCTGATCAAGCTGGAAATGAGCCTTGTCAATAACTGGTAGAAGTAATGTTGTGAGAGGAACAGATATGAGTAAGGTCAAGAAGTCAGCTTTGAGCATATCTATTTTGATATGCTTAGTTATTAAAATGGAGTTTCTCATATATAGAGTTTGTCCTTAAATCTGGAGTTCAGAGGGCATTCTGGGAAAGATGGCTTAGAGGCTGATCAGCAAGAATATAGGAAGAAGACTAAGAAGAGAAGACTGATTATCAGGGCATTTCCACATTTAAAGGCCTGGGAGATGAGAAGGAATTATTTAAAGATAAGCGAATAGTGGGATGATAAGAAACCAAGAGTCATTGACAAATTTCTTCTCTACATGGAGATTTTAAGTTTTATATGTCAGTAAAGGTCTGTTAGAAGGAAAAAAAAGGTCTGTTACTTTAATGAAAAAATAGCCATGTACATATGCTGTTCTGAATCAATTTTATTCACAAAAAGAGGCAGCGGATTTAATCCAGTTTATGGGCTGGAATTTGCTAATCACTTTCAAAAAGCCAAATTAACAACTTGTTTCAAGGATGAAGGACATGTTGATTGTATCAGATATTGCTGATTTTTCAAGATAAAATGTATGAATTAATGATTAGATTTAACAACTTTGTAGCATTCCGTGATCTCTATGGTAATAATTTCAGGGAATTTAGGAAGTGAAATCATAACACAATGAGTTTTGAATCAAGAGAGAATTGAGGAGCGGAGGTATAGTAATACAAATTGCCAAAAATTTTAACAGATTTCCTATTTAAAGTGAACAAAGAAATGGAATCATATCTGTGGGTAGGAAATTAAGTCGAGAGGATATTTATAAAATGAGAAAAATAATAGTGGAGCATATTCCTTGGAATAATCCAGAAGACGAGGAGAACAAGTGATTCAGGAGAGAGTGAAGTTAATTGCTGGAGTTGTGTTATTGAATAGGCGACAGGGAATGTGATCTAGAGCTCACAAGGTGTGGTCTGTACTCAGAACAGTGGTGATGCATGGTGATGATCATCAACACAGATGTGTGGCGGATGTGGAGCAGGAGCCTGGGGAGCAATTCTCTCTGATTGCTTCAATCTTCTGAGATAAATGAGAACTAAGTTCATTGACTGAGAATAAGGAAAAAGGTGTTGGAAGTTTGAGAAAACAGAGAATAGAATAGTCATCTAGACAGAAAATTCTCAAATTTCCCTGAGTATTCCAAGTACATACCTGAGGGAACGTTTATGAATTCCAGTGCACAGTCTGTAAATAAGAAAACCTGGTTGTCTCAGAATCTTGAGATGAGGCCTTATTTTAATGTTTTGTAAAAAATAGTCCACAGTACACAGAGAAATTTGAGATTGTTTCCTGGGTCATGCTAACAGCCAAATTTAAGTTACGAGTGATGAATTCAAAATGAGACATGTCACAACGATTATGTGTTTTCCTCTGTAAGTTTCAACCACATGGGAAGGGGAAATGAATAGATAGAAAGTTGATAGTAGTTGGTATATAAAACTCATGAAGTAAACACTAGAATTGATATAGAAGAAAGAAGTTTGAAGATATTCATAAGAAGATGCTTATAGTACTCCTTGGAGTTTGTAATTTATAGGAGAGAAGTGAGAAAATGAAGTATACAATGGAAAGGAAAAAGCTGCTGGAATGAATGGCTTACAGGCTCCATAATACCTAGGAGTTATTGTCATGGACAGAGTTCCCCATGCACAGAAGATAGGAGTCAGAAAATATGAAACTTGAAAGTGATTGTACTATGAGATGTGGGTTATTACCACAGGACCAGGTGACCAAATTAAGTGGACGGCCAAGATCTCCAGAATCAAAGATATTAATGAAATACTGGGTCCAGAGGGTTTGAGAATTGTCTTCAAGGATATTAAAGAACCAGAAGTGATGAGAAGATGAGAGGGTAACAGCAAAATGGGAGCTAGAATCTTCAGAATGTGGTGCCATCGCTCTCATTCGTGTAGTTACACATTCTTCTACTTTCACAGAGAGATTTTTCCATGTTTAGACATTTTGTACAGTGCAACCATATTAAGTTTATTCTATTTTATTTGAGATACTGGTATTATTTTATGCCAGTAATTAGCAATTTACTCATTTTTAAAGTTAACTGTGTCATCGTTACTTTTTACACTTAATGATAAAGCCAGTCATTATTTAGGAAGAAGCAACTTCTTTTTCTTGAAGCAATATACCTCTCAGCTACACGAATGGCCCAGCTATGGTCATAGAATTACTTTCTGTGAGAAGTATGTTTTGCTTCTCTCACTCTTTCAGTATTAGCCTTAATCTGACAGGAAAATAAAAAATCCTAAGCAGGAAAAAAAAAACATAATTGTATTTCTGAGAACAGTGAGCCTTGAAAATTACTTGCAAGATGAGTCTGTTTTCCAATCTTGGGGTAGCAAGTTTGTTGTGATAGTTGTTGTTTTCCTCTTGGTTATGGAAATATGTTATGTGGTAAAATGCAACATGTCAAAGAAAAGCCTAGCAAGTGTTTCCAAAACTGAAAATAACTGAAGCCCTTACTCTACTACATGAAATGTAAATGATCCCTGATATAGATTTCTCTATGTTACAAGTTCATCAGATTTGACTTATCAATATTTTCTTGAAATTATAGTTCATTTGACCAATGTGAATCTTTGAGGTATAGTGTAGGAATGTTCATCCTTGTATGAATGAGCTAAGACTGCACATGATTTACTACCTCTGTCTACATCAGTCACCGAACATGCAAATCATTTTGATTCCCAGGAGATCCAGAGCTGATTCATTGAGACAGCATAGCTCTCTGTCACTTACGAGGGAGTTCTCCAGTTCTTTACATGGCCTATGTCTCAGATGTGAACAATCTGATTTCTCTGCCATGTCAGTTTTTTGAACCTTTTAGAACTGATGCTGTATTTTCCAGCACATCTTTACTGATTAATCCTGACTGTAAGCCACACAAATTGTTTCTGACCAGGTAAGACTAGTCGTACTTACATATTGAGTTAAACATTTGTTAACAAATATAGAGAAAATTGTACTCATCTGGTACCTTGTTTATGTAGGTTCCCCAGAGTCATTCTTTATACTAATTTCTTATACAAGGGCTTCATCGAATATGAAACTTGGAGTTGAACTTTATCCTAATGTCAGTCATGAGTTTCACTGTCTACCATCTCCAAAACTCTACATCTGTGAAGACTTGAATTAGCTTGGAGATTTAACACCTTCAGTGAAGTACTTCAGAGCAAGAGTTTTCTAGCCAGATCAGGTCCTTGAAAATCCACTAATGCCGCAAGGCCCAGCCATAGTGCCATCACATTCAAGTAGCTCCCTCTTCAACCTTTGCTGACTTTACTACTCTGTTATTCTTGTCAGGTTTGCATCTACCACGTGTTTTTATCCTATCCTATTTATGCATGTGCATCAATCATTTTAAAACCTTATCATAATCAGGCTTTTGGATAGGAATGGAGGAATAAAGTAGATAACTGTATAACTTAAGGGCTGTTTCTTTTACATTTTTCTTCAGTACTGTCCAGTTAAATAAAATCTGATGAGGGAAAAGGTTGTCTTAATTTCTCTTTATTTTTTTTTTAATTCAGTCTCCAAGTCCAGTGTAGTTGCCATGGAGCCATTGTTTGTTTAATTTGTAGTTTTATTTTCTAGTGGTGTATAGTCTTTGTCTATAGCTGTCCTTTTCACTAGGTCCTCTGTGTAGTGAGTTCTAATCATTTCTGAAGATGTACCTTGGGTGCCAGCCCATGGGCACTAGAATAAAACATGGCTTCTGTCTTACACACTCCTAATTTATCATATGAAGATAAATATAGTAGCTCCCTTATGGAGTTGTTATGAAACTTATACAAACCACATAGAACACAATAAGCACTCAGTATTATTATTCATATGGTGTTCTTCAGTAATCCAAATATATAACAGCACATTGCATTCAATAACTTTCTTTTACGAAAATTGCTATTAACATAAGGGTGGATGATACTTTTGTTTTTAACATTTTACATTCCAGAAGGCATGAGATAATAGTTCAGAGTTTCTTAAAGACAAAAAAGAGAATGAAAAATTACATGGTACACTATGGATCTAGTTCAGTACTGAAATTTAATGATCAGATCACAGGATCAGTATGTCTGCCACTAATCCTACATTGCCATCAGCCTCAATTGTTCTTTATCTAGTCTAGTTCAAAGTTTATAAATACATCAGCTATACAGTTATAGGTCATTTTTAACTAGAGGGTAACATATTCTATTTAAGAAAAATCCTAAATTGAATATCATTACCTATAATACAATTATGTTTAGATCCTTTAAAATAATCTCTTTACATTTGCAATAAACATCCATACCATTTGCTTTGGATGGAGCCTAGATTGTGATTTGCTTTTCTTCCCACCCATGATGGAATTATTTGAATTACTTGTAGAGCCTGTGCAACTTTCCCACTAAAATTTCTCTAACTGTACTCCCAATATGACTTACACATATGCTAAATGCCTCTCTCCTGTACAGGCATTAGTTTATTCTATTCTAAAGATACCTTGAGATTCCCATCCTTTCCCCTTCTCCTCTCTCCTGACAACTCTCCCTGTTATGCTTAGAGGATTAAACTAGTCCAAGTGTTCATAAATGTTACTACCTACTTTCCATATTCTATTACCAAACAGATCTTGCTGGGGTTTTTTCACTCATGACTTACGTGAGGTGAGCATGAGTCTTAAGGTATAATTGCATAAGTCTTGTCCCAGACCTATTTGCAAGTTTCCAATTCATACTGGCCATGAAGTTTGTCTTTGAAGGGCATGCACATTCATTTAAAAAATGTGTTCACTGGCACTACATTTTGACTCCATATCATATTAGTGTAATATTGAGAATTATGACAAAATAGTTACTCATGATTTTCTTGACATTTATCTTAATGAGAAGTTTTGACTCTAATTTTTAAAAATGCCTCAGAGTATTTAATAGATTAAAATTATGATCTTGAATAAATATCAGAACCATGTAATTTAGTGAAGTAACTGAGTATGTCACAATTTTTTAATTAAAAATTTCAATAGAAGAGCTGGGGATTTAGCTCAGTGGTTCCGGTGCCTGTTTTGCAAGCTCAAGGACCAAGGTTTGATCCCCAGTATAACCATATACATTACTGGGTGTGGAGACTCATGCCCAGAATCAATCAGTACCATGCATCATAGTGCCAGGTGTGGTGGCTCACGCCTGTCATCCCAGCACTCGGGAGGCAGAGGTAAGAGGATTCCTGTGATGTGAGTTTGAGGCTGATCTCAGGGCCAGCCTGAACCACAAAGCAAGACCCTGTCTCAAAAAACCTAAAAAAAAAAAAAAATTTCAATAGAAGTACAAACTACTTGGAGATTTCTGAATGTATATACATTGAACACATACAAAAGTTCTGTCAATATTTTATATTCATTGTTTTGAGTAGAATAAATGATAATATTTTATTGGTATATTTTATATCACTGAAGGGCACGAAAATATTTGAATCATTTTTATGAGACATCAGTTCAAAATTTACAACCATGCTGTCCAACAGAACTGTTTGTGATGGACATTCTGCATATTTGCACTACACTAATATCAAAGCCACTAACAATATATGTGCACTGAATACTTGAAATATGGTTAGTATAACTGATCAGATAATTGAATTTTTAAAATTTGAGTTCTTTAGTCCATATGTGTAGTACATATTTTCCTTCCTTTTGGGAAGGTGGTATAAATACACAACACATCAATTCTTTTTTCATTTCATTTTTCTCTCTTCCATCCCCTCCTCCCATGTCTGGATCTCCCTTCTTAATTTAATTTTAAATAACCATTGGCTACCACACTAGATGAACAAGGTATCAGCAGTTTCCACTAAAATTATAAAGTACACAAGGCAGATTGACATTATGCTTATTCTCTGACAGGTGTCCCACTAAGAAACATATCTTCTATATTTAAAAAAAATAATAGGCTGAAAATAAATTCTGATATTTACTAATTTATTTATTTATTTATTTATTTTTTAAATCTTTATTGGTACATTAAATATACACATCATTAATGCACTCCATAATGGGGATTTGTACCAGTATAAGACACAATTTTTTATAACTGGCTAAATAGAGCCTCTTAACTCTCTCCTGGAAGACCTCTAACCATGCTTCTTGTTGTCTTCTCATTTCTCCTCCAAATGTTCTCTCTTCACCTCATCTTCCACATCACACTTCCCTTCCCCTTGTCGTCACATCCTCTTTCATTTCTAGACATTTTGAATTGTACCATTTTATTCATGATTCAAACAAATATACAGACAAGTATCTAAATACCACACTAAACACAAAACACTTGTTCTCACACAGGGCATAGATCAGGTAGAAATCTTAAGTGTATCATTTTCTGTTTGTCTTAGGACTAAATATTTTAAGAGATATATTAAATATTATATATTAAAATCATTTATAGATGTCAGCCTTATTCTTTCCATTACACAAGATTATTTTTAATCTGAATTTTATGAGGGCTGTAGAGCTTTAGGAACAATAGACTTATTGTAAGGAAAGCAAAGGGAAGGGAAAAAAATGAAAATTGTGTCGTGTGCAGGTACAAGTTCTCAATATTGAATGTGACCAAAATGTATGTATAAAATATACCAATAAAATCAATTTTAAAATAGCAAACTAATCTTTACTGAATATTTTGAGTCATACCAGTATCTTAACTTGAGGTCATTTGAATCTCTGATCTGACGAAAGACTCTCTCTCTCTCTCTCTCTCTATATATATATATATATGTATATATATGTATATAT
>PVIR01005575.1:0-71640 GCA_004026965.1 Petromus typicus | reverse complement strand
AAAGTGCATCAATGACATGGTATGATTATTAATAATTGCAGTGTGAAAAATTCAAAACCATAAAGTATAGTCGAAATCTTACTGAAAATGGATATTTCTGTTTTCCCACCAGTGTCTGCAGTAAAACTTAAGGGATCAGGTACATCCCCATTTTAACCATCTCCCTGTGTTATTACAGCAGACAGCATTTGAAAATATCTGCTTTACTAGAAATAGTGTCTGGAGGCAGTGTTGTGTTGGAGAGGAGAAGTTCCATTCCTGATTAGAGGACCTCTGGTAATCTTAAAGTCTTTGAAACTCAGTTTAAAATTTAGAGAAAACAGGAAATGAAATACTTTCACTAATTATCTCATGAAGTCATTTTGAAATAAGTAAGAGTCATTGTGAATATAAATTATATATGATGTTCATCAAAGTGCTTTTGAAGTTGAAAGTAATCTCAAATACATGTTATTATTTGCAAGGAGGGAAAATTAATTTTTAAGTTATTATCTGTGACTATATGAATTTGTAAGTATGTGCAGAAAATATTACAATATCTCTCTATATAAACATGTAAATAGAAAAGATCTTTGAAAAGCAGATGTCATGAATATTTGGGTCCTAGTGTAATGTAACTCAGAAGTGAAAAATAAACTACCACAACTTTTTTTTTTTTTTAAATTTCGGTTTCAGGGGTCAAACTTGAGACCTAGCACTAGCCAGGCAGGCAGTAACATCATTGAGTTACATCCTTGGCCCTCAGAGAAACATTTTGTACTGAGATTGTCCCCTTATTGAACTTGTAAAATGTGAGTCAATTTAAACTTACTACACATGTATGTTAAGAGAGAAGAATATTTGAATATTTAAATATGTCACATTAGGTCATGTGTCATGTATGTCAGTTTCTAGGGAAATACATTAAGTGATGAATCATGTTTTGTGACACAAAATTACTGACATTAGAAGAGGCAAAGGAGAAATATTCTAGCCAGCTATTTGGAACTCCTACTAAATTTTTTTTTTAATTATCTTTATTGGTACATTAAATATACACATCATGATTGCACTCCATAATGGGGATTTGTACCAGTATAAGACACAATTTAATTCTCATTTTTTCCCATAGCCCTACCCACCCTACCACCCCCCCATATATATAAAATTTGTTTCCTTACTTTTTTGTTACAATCTCAACATTGTCCCCTTTCACCTTATTTTACATTGAGCATTTTCTATTTCACAATATATAACATACAATGCTAGGACTCTTACATCTTCATTTTCTCATACCAGAGAAAAGATGCGATATGTATCTATCTGTGACCTATTTATTTCACTTATGAAGATATCCTCAAGGTATGTCCATTTAAGTAGAAATGATTCAAACTTATCATTTTTTATGGCAGAGTAGTACTCAATTCTGTAGAAGAACCACAGTTTTTTTTATCCAGTCTCCAGTTGATGGACACTTGGGTTGTTTCCAAGATGTAGCAATCACAAACTGGGCTGCTATAAACATGGGTGCACATATGTCACTGTGATGACACACAAGAATTAAAAGACTCCTACTGAATTAATGATGCCATTCTTCCCTTGACCAGCTCTTGTTTTCATTTTTTAATTACTTGCAGTGAATTAAATTTTTAGAACAATAACTATCACAGACTATTCACTTGGTCTTAAATTTATTAACTTTACAAATATTGACTGAGTTTCTACTGTTTATTAGACACTCTTTTAAAAAGTTGAGAGAAAAGTAAAGATAGAACTTCAAATATGTTTTCTTATTTAGTTAGTTCTTATGGAGCTCAATAGCAAAGGATTCCTGGGCATTACTTGAAAAAGGCTTTCTTCTACTTAATGATGAAAACCAATGATTTAACCTTATGGCGCTGATTTAGAAGTAGTTCAGATTAATCAGAATTTTCAAGGAGTAGCAAAGTGTTTTTCTGACCTGCAGTTAAAATACAGAGATACTTTGATTGTTTTGACTCCTTTACTCATCAGGGACATTGTCAATGATAAGCTTCTTGCCTTTTGAAAGATAATAAAAAAACAGGCATTTTTTTCTTTAATCATATAATATCATATAAAATCATATATAATAAAAGTATATAATTAAAATAAATATAATATATAGTCTAATACAAATAAATATGTACATGAATATTTTAATGAATAAATGTTGGTATGTAATTGACAACCATTATTTTATTCACTTTTTTATCTGAAAAATGCTAAATAATTTACCTGAGAATAAAAGGTCATATTCATCTATCAGAGTAATTCAGGGCTTTACTTCTAGGATTGCATCCCAATGAACAGAAGAATGCTGATATAGTATTACTTGCTTTGAGAAGTAGAATATTAGATGACACATTTTATCAATTAAAGTGCAAATAGACAACCTGCATGAGCCCCTGCAGCACATTCTAATGTAATCATATATTATGCAACCAAAGTACTAATTCTGGGTTAGTTTTGCAATTGTATTTGCAGTCTAATTGGAATAGCTCTCATGGACTAAAATAAGATTGCTGCTAGTTTTTTATAAATAGTAGATTTTAAAATTGTGTTAATAAAGCTGTTAGTGATTTGAAAACAATAAATTGTGATCATCAACCCAAAGGTAGATAAGTATGAGAAGCTAGTCTACTTCCCTCTCTCTCCTCAGAACCCAAAAAACTTTTATCTGTGCATCTTGGACAGGAGCATGTCAGACCTAGGAAAGATAACTCCAGGAAAGGATTGTGAAGAGGTTTTGTAGCAAAAGCCTTCATTCATAGAATGTGCCACCTGTAATAAGGAAAGCAATATTGCCTGTCTAGATCACTCACTCCTCGCAGCTGGGATTTATCTTGTTTTCAAGCTGGTATTAATAGAGCTCTCCCAGTCACAGGTAATTACTCAGATTTTATTACCAGCATCGTAATAAGCCAGAGAGTTAGTCACATTTTTCAAATTGACTGATGTAACTTCTAAAGCAGGGGGGTAATTGCAGGAAGATACCAAATACTTCTGGAAGGATGTAACAAATGTCTCTATAGAAAAGAAAGCAGCATTTACTGTTTTAGGCCATTCTTTCTCCACTCTTCTTGCCCTACCTAAGAAAATGCACATCGTAGAATGTCTTATGGGTGAGTGAAATTCTATTCACATTTTTTGTTTTTTTTTTTTTTAGGTTTTTGAGACAGGGTCTCACTTTGTAGTTCAGGCTGGCCCTGAGCTCAGCCTCAAACTCACAGCAACCCTCCTGCCTCTGCCTCCCAAGTGCTGGGATTACAGGCATGAGCCACCATGCCCGGCACTGTGGTATGTAGTACTGGTTGCTGCTGGGCGTGAGTCTCCACACCCAGTATGGTATGTGGTTACCTGGGATCGAACCCAGGTCCTTGCGCTTGCAAGACAGGCACCGGAACCACTGAGCTAAATCCCCGGCCCCTATTCACTTTTGAGTGCATTCAGAAAGATATTCCTGGGGCCAGGGAGTTAGCTCAGTGGTTCCAGCGCCTGTCTTGCAAGCGCAAGGGCCTGGATTTGATTCCCCGGTAACCACATACAATACTGGGTGTGGAGACTCACGTCCAGCAGCAACCAGTACCACGTACCACAGTGCCAGGTGCGGTGGCTCATGCCTGTAAACCCAGCACTGGGGAGGCAGAGGCAGGAGGGTTGCTGTGATGTGAGTTTGAGGCTGATCTCGGGGCCAGCCTGAACCACAAAGTGAAAAAGAAAAGAAAAAGATATTCCTGCCTTTGAAGATCTCTTTCTGAAATATGACTTTTGGTCATCAAGTCTTATTTCAAGTTTGAATTGGCTCTGATCTATCCCTGGGCCTCTAACTCTCTCCTTGCCACTAGACATGCATATAGGCAATTCCGCAGAGGTAGTCCATTCTACACAGTTGGCCATTAATGTTACACTGATGAAACTAACTCAAATAGTAGATTAAAAATAAGCAATGTGTGAATCAAGTTAATTATATTTGTTAGAGAAACATTTTAAAAAGAAGAACTATACATGTGTTACAACTGTATCTTTAATGTGTGTTAGGTGGTAAGTTCACTGCCTGAATAAAAGTGACATAATGTAAAAATGGAATCCAAACAATTGACAAAGTTGGGGCAAACTTAGCTGGACTTCACAATCTGTCTTGAATATTATGTTAGATCAAGATAATATTTATATTCATAAAATAAATACTGAGGTGTCATTGGCTTCCAAAACACTGACACCTCATGCCTGGTTGGAGACTTATTTCATTCTCTTTGCTGGGGTGAAATTCCAGAAGTTTTCTTGTTTCTACCAGTTAAAAACTATAACAGAAAGAATAAGAGCAAAAACAAAACAAAACAAAATTGTAGCTCATAGAAACAGAATTTAAAGATAGTTGTAGATCGCAAACTTTAAAACCTGATATTCCCCAGCCCTCTTAGACATTCTTCAAAAAATATCTCCTTGGTATGAGAAACTGAAGGTGTAAATGAGTTCCAAAATGTATGGTAGGTATTGTGAAATAAGAAGCGAATGTTCTAAAGGAGAAGGGAATGAAGGTATAAGGGTAAGTAAAGAATATAAAGAAAAAATTTGATGGTTAAAAAAAAGAAAACAAAGTTTATGTATGTAGGTTGCAAGGTTGTAGAGAGGGCAGGGGAAAGGGAAAAAATGAGTTTCAAGGTGCATTATGCATAAGTACAAATTCAATGTTGAATGTGATCATAATGTATATATAAAATGTCCCAATAAAATCAGTTAAAAGAATGTCTCCTTAGCCTTTCGACTTTTAAAAACTAGGTTGGTTGGATTAAAGCTCAGTACTGACTTGGAAGCCTCCTTAGCCCTTTTATAATATGTCCTACATATCTTTAAGTCATGAAGAACATGGCACTATTTTATTTAGGAGATCACAAAACAATAAAGAAATATGGAGACAGGGAATTCAACTTATACATTTTCTTATATCAAATGCTGTAATTATATGAGAAACTGAAAATATTTATGAACTTAACAATTGATGCTAGAAGTTCTCGACTTAATCTGTTCCTATGTGGACATAATTGTGAATCATTGGGCAAATGACTTAGAATAATTTTCTTCCTATTAGTACGTACATGGAATGGAAGTTGTTGGAAGTCTTAATAAAAATACAAAAACGTGGGCTGGAGATTCAGCTCAGTGGTTCCAGCACCTGCCTGGCAAAAGCAAGATCCTCAGTTCAATCCCAGGTAAGCATACTACAATGCTGGGTGGGGTAATTCACACCCATCAGCAATCTGTACCATACACCACAATGCTGCGCATAGGGGCTCATGTCTGTAATCCCAGCACTCGGAAGTCAGAGACTGGAGAATACTGAGTTTGAGGCCTAAACCACAAAGCAAGACACTGTCTCAAAAAAATAAAAAACAAAACAAAACAAAAAACACCCTGAAAATATTCATATCAGTCGGTTAGCATTAAAATATTATACAGAAAAGAATCATGATTACTACAGAAATATTAAGAATCAAAATGTGATTATATATATATATATATATATATATATATACAGATATAAATGCTTGAATAGTTTAAAGCAATACCCACATCTATTAATAATGAGAAATATTTAACATTAACTGAATAGTACCATGATTTTAAAATATTATTATGTATTTATATTTTACTGATAATACTCATTCTTTAGATAACTGTCTTCAATATTAGCTTTAGAAATCTTGCTTTCATTGACATATTTTAATATGCTTAAGAATGAAATACATTTCTAAAATAATTATATCTTGCATAATAGGCTTTCCCTTACATAAATTTTAAAAGGGTGACTGGTCAACTACTCATTCAATTTATGGAAATAACACATTTTTCATTTGTTTTAATTTGATTTTTGAATTGCATTAGATACAACATAAAATTATCTCAGTATGATTGTTCAGGCCCTTAGTATTACATGTATAGAACTCTAAATATTTTATACTTGGCTTAGCTGCCATTTATTTGGTAGTATAATTTGGAAAGAGTATTTTCTTTATGTGGTAGGAAATATACAATGATGTGAGTCACCTTTCCATCACAGTTCCTACATACCTGAAATAACCAGCATAGGAGGCAGAAAGAGGCATCTCACTTCTTGGTTTAAGAGGCTTTGGTCAGTGATAAGTTGGACACTTGCCTCTGAGCCTGCAGTGAAGCACAACATCGCAGCAGGGTGTGACAGCAAGGCCAGTTATCCTGTGGCAGAGGGGAAATCAAAAAAAGGCAGAAAGAGCCAGGACCCTAAGACTACCATCATAGCCGCGCCCCTATAATCTAACTTCCCTCCTTAAGCTCCACCCTCTATAGAACTACCAAAGTCAGGCGACCCAGACTCCAAACACTTGACCTTTGCAGAACATGTAAAATCAAAACTACAGAAACCTATAAGAGAGTATGGTAATTATAATCTAGTTAAATATCACTTAAAATACTGTCCACATTTTAAACCAGGTATTTCAGAATACGGAGTACTGGGCAGTATATCTGAAACACTGTTTTGTGTCTTAATATTTCCACTAAGTCTATGTAGAGAGACTGTGATAAGAATTAGGAAAAATTATATTTTATTTTAAATAAATCTGTATGATAGCCTTGCAAATTATGATTTTTAAAAAGTAGGTATGAGGCATAGGAAAACATATGTATGCCTATATGTAGCATAAACATATCTATACATAAGCATTCATCCATACTTTAGCATTTTAGAAAATCATAGCTAAATATTTACATTTATTGTTGAATTTATTCCTTAAAATAAAATTATACAGTATTAATGAATTTTAGATATGGGGATGAAATATAATGCTGAAGTTTCTAATAAGATTAGATAAGTTGCTCAAGGGTACTTAACTAAGAGTCAGTGAGGTTATGACGTTGGTTTGTTAATCTCTGTGCTTTATTTCTCTTTGATTAAAACATCTTTTAAAAGGTTAATTTTCAATTATGGTTTTAATATAAAATATAAGATAATAGCTTTAATACATAATTTAAGTCCATGGAATCTTTTCTTCTTAAAAGAGTCACAGTTTCCTATGTATATTTTACAATTAACAAGGTAGAATGAATGAGATCTAATAATTAATAAGTATTTTCCATGAACTCTCTGTATACATGATCTCAGTCTGTCTTTGTAGTAGACTTAAAGTGTAAATCTTATTTAACACATTTCATCAGTTACAAAAACCAATAATCAATCACCTGGAGACACAGTGTCGAAAAATTCTAAATTTTATTCTAATTAGGGTGAAAAATCATTGCAGATTTAACCAGGTAAGAGGATTGATTTTAATTTGCGAAGCTGGTGGAAAATTAATCAGCAGGAGTCAGTGCTGCAGGGAAACTGAACAGATGCTGGCCACCATTCAGGTAGGAGAGGGTGGAGTTTAGACTGGAAACATCATATTTTATTTTAAATAATTCTGTATGATAACCTTGCAGATTATGATTAAAAAACATTGAGATGCAGTGTGTATGTTTCTAAGCCAGTTTAACAGGATTTCCTGGTAGTTTGAGTAAGTGGTTCAGAAGAAATGTAATTTTAGAAATGTAGTTCAGATTTGGGCCTTAGCAAATGTATAAATGGAGTTATTGAGAGGGTGAATGCCGATGAGGAGGAAATTTGAGAGAAATGCAAGAAATTAGCTGAGGATAATATTTGTACTTAGAAAGATGCCCATGGCAACTGACTCCTGTGTTAAATAATAAATGCAGTGCTACACAATCCACTGACAAAATAAAATTTACTCATTAGTAACATTTTTTTAAAAAATTACTATTTATGGCTAATTTATTTCTGACAAACACTATTACTATTATTTTAAATATGAAATGGAGCATATTATTATATTAAATAGCTATAAATTACTATAGTACTGAAAGTACTATAAATTAAATTGTAGTACTAAGTGTACTAAAAATTAAATGAGTTAACAGAAATTTAGTTTGGAAGATGATTAATTTCAAGATTAAGGGAAAATCGTTGTCTACGGGGGCTCCTGTTCCTGGCTTGTAGGCTCAGATGTGGTCCAGGAGGCCAGATGCTCCTCTTCAAAGCCTGTTTTGTAAGGTGCTAAGCCCATTCACTAAGGTTCTCCTTCCTGACCTGCCCCTTCCCCAAGGGCTCCACTTTTCTATCCTAAAGCCATTACACTAAGAATTTCAAGGGGAAAGGTACATTTGGACTATGACCAGAGAGAAAGGAAATATGCTAAGGATAATCAAAATTATTATATACATGTCTTTATAAAAAATAGACTCATCCAAGAAAATTAAAAAAGAAAAGCAACAAAGCTTATGTATATAGGGTGTGGAGAGTTTCAGGCTGGGTAAGGGAAGGGGAAATAATGAGAATCAAGTTGTGTCATAATCTGGTACAAATTCTCAATGTTGAATGCAATGATGATGTGTATTCATAATTTACCAATAAAGACTTGAGTTAAAAAAATAGACATTCTCTTATTTTTTTCAAAATATTAACTATTTTTACAATTTAAAAATTGTAAGAAATTTTTTAAAAGCTCATTAATTTGTTTTTATATTAAAGAAAAAAATATTTAAAAAGAAATCTTTCAGATTTGGGAAGGTAGCCCAGTAGTAAAACACTTACCCAGTGTGTGCCAGGACCTGGCTTTGATCTCCATCCAGCAAAAATAAACAAACAAACAAACAAGAACAACAAGATAAGCTTTTAGGCTTATCTCTTGATCAAGAAATGGAAGAAAAGGAAGATTGCATTTGTGCCAAAAACATAAACAAAGTTTTTATACAACTGTGTGTTTTTTGCTTCCCAGTAAAAACGTTCATATGTTCATTTTTACCCATCTCCAACTTTTGGAGTTTAAATACATTAATCATACTACTAAAAGATATTTTCATAATACAGTCTTTCTCAAGTGCAATTTAAAAAGCAATATCTAAAACTAATTTTTCCTTGTGCACTTTTATGGAAATTATCGAAAGTAATCTGTAAGTAATCTTAGTGGTCACAAAGATGTTAATTATAGCCCTCTTTCTGAAAAAATTGGAAAAGTCTATGGAATATTGAAAATTATTTATTTTATAGATTTTTGTGCATGCAACAACATTGATTTTATAGTTATGTATTTAATACTCTGTAGAAAACTAATCAGAATTTATTAAAATATTTAAAATTAACCCCTTTGGTTTTATATATTTTATTATATAAATGTAAATACAGAAAATTTCTTAAAGGACATCTATCAAAATGTTTTCCACATATTGCCCTATATATAATCTCTGATTCAGGATAAATGAGATTTCCATAAAATTTTCAGCACTTTCAAATATGTCTGTATTGTAGATCTGTGTTATTAAAAAGTGAAATGCTAGTACTGAGACATATTTTTATGGTTGTATAAAACAAAGGAGATGGAACTTTGTGTTTAAAGCCTAAACTTTGTTAGCTTTATGACTATAATTATTCTAACTTTTGAATGCATTTTGAAAATAATGATGTACCACCTAAATCTTCAGCACATAAAAGGTATCAATGGAGTGCTCATTTAGAAAGTATTTATTTTTCTTTTTTGTCTTCCATCAATGGTCAAGGTAGATATTGATATCTTTCTTTTCCATGTGATGATATTAGTTTATCTCATTCAGTTTATAGATGGAGTTGGAAGAGGAAAATGGTATGAAACAATCGTTCACTATGGGTGAAGAGAAATGAGATACCAGCTAGAAGGACAAACACAGGTCCAGAAATTTAAAACATATTTTCTTGAAAAACCCAAGGGAATGAATGAATTAGCAATAATAAGAGACTTAGAATGTCTCAAGAGAATACACTGGAAGGTTTTTACAATGGTTCTCATTTAGAGAATCTAAAATAACACACTCAATTGAAAGACTAACCAAATGGTGAGCTACCAAAAACACATCAAGAGCATAGTTATTAAGAGCGAAGACATGCATGGAATTTGCTCCAAATCATTGTATTTAACTTCTTTGGATTCACACACAGAAGGTCTAAACTAGGAGGAGGCGGGAACTTCTTTGCCTGGATCTTCTCTTTATCCTCAACCTCATACAGAATAGGCTCTTGTCCTCACCTTAACATGGTCTCTCTCACTTTTCACCCAAATAATGATAATCTTTCCTAAATCAAAATAACCACAGAAGATCCTTTTAAAAGATTGTAAGATATCACAACTTAAGTCAATCACGTGTGTGGAAGACGGCTTGTTCACGGGGGTCCAGTAAGTAACATGCTTAGAGTTTGCAAAGAGTGAGGGAACTCATGCAAATTACAGGAAAGTAGATTCGGCCCCATCTATGGTAATGTTGAGTGGAGCCCTTCTACCAATTCAGAGGAATCATGACCCCAGAAATTACATATTCTTTTGCTCTGCTAACCTCTTGAGAGGGCCTCCATCCACTGATGAAAAGACATGCAGTGAAACATCTCCTCCGTGTACCTATGAAACAGAATGAGTAATGCTCTTTTTAAATTAGTGATAGGTGAATCACAAAACTCTGAGAAGTTGAGCTCCTATTCCTCATCTGAACTTTCTTTGATGAAGAAATAAGGCTAGAAAACATGGGAGGATGTATTATCTCTTGAGAGGTCCAGTATTTCTCTTTCAGTCTCTAGCTTTCAAATGCTTAAAAATATGAAAAAATGCATTTCTGTAGTTTGGTAAGTATTTTTTTTCTCCTTAAAGACATATCTAATGCAACGAATTTAGAGGAAAGAATAATATTTTGGTTTTCATGTAAAAATCTGACCCATTCCTTATAATTTTTAGATAGATAGGGAAAAAATATTCTTACAATTTGAGTTGATGGGACAGAAAGCACATGTGATCATCTGCTTAATGAGAAATACATGTGTATGTTAAATGATATAAAGAAAGATAGTTACATGAGGTCATAAACATTTCGTTTTTGCAATCGCATGGAATGGGAATTAACATGCTATTTGTGAAAACAATTTTATTTTTTCCCTTTCCCTTATAATCTTTATATGTACTCTTATATCCACAACAAGCCTCAGATAGCTAAAAACATCCTGTTATTACTATGACTGAAAATGTAATGTCTTCTAAGAGATTTCAGTAGCTCCATAGTTAGTGTATGAAGCTTGTATGTCCTTAGCATCTCCATATTTTTCTTCCTAAGTTAAAGTGCTTCAGCCTGAAGAGACGGATGATTCTTTTCTTAGAACTTCCATTTTAGTAAATTTAGTAATGTTATAACAGCATTACATTATTGCATTCACTTCTTCCAATATGAAATCTTTACTAAATTATAGTTCCTTGAGGTCAAGAACCACAAATTAATCACCTTTATATTCGCAACACATTTTTAAAAGTTCATGTAAAAACTATAGAGAATGGTAGAGTGTTCAGAACTCAAAATTTTATTTTTCTTCTCCCTTTTACAACTGAATTTGTATTGAGTTTTTCAGCTATACTCCTTTATGAGTTCACTTCAGGGGTAAATAGTGCCAAATCTTACACATTACCATTGCTACACTCAGGTAGAAGGTGGAAAAAAAAAAGAAAAAACATTAAGAACTTAGAAGGCAGAGAAAAAGTCTTTTGGCTTAGAAGGCACTAGTAGACTTTTTAAAGAAAGACTGATCTTTATATAGTTTTTCAAAGATTCTTGCATTAATTGGGTACCACGGAAACATCAGAATCTTAGAGAATCTGAAAATGGTGTTATGTATGGGAATAATGACATTCTCAAGGAAATTTCACAAGCAAAGGATTGCTTGGGGACTATATTAATACTTTCCCATCTCCTCCCTCCCTTTCCAAGTAAAGCAGAGAACTATAATAATATGCTTTGTCAATAAATAGTTTTAGAAAAATCTTGTTTATTTTTTTCTGATTTCTTGATGTTTTTGTTATTGTGCTCGTCCAGGAGAAAGTGAAGTGCACATTATGAGTTATGGAATGCAATTTGTATGTGCTAACCATCGATTATGTTAATTGAGTATCATGACCACAGCAACTATTTGAGACTGGCTCAGATTAAACGCAAGACACAATGATATTAATTATAACACATATTCTCTATATAAATCTTGATGTATATCAGTGATATTGTGAGGCATAGAATAAAGATATTCCAAATTCATGGGATGCTGAAGAATCATTAAATTTATAGAAGAAATAATGAATGCTTAATATTAGAAAAATAATTTGAAGAATGGAAAGGAAAAATTTTGGAAGAATCTGAAATACCTTTGAAAGCAGAATTTGTCTCAGTGATGAGCTAATTTTCTTCCAACATAACAAATAGCTTTCTACCTAAAAATATAGGAAAGAACTAATTTTTCAGTGAAATTTTCCATCAAGGAATGCTAGGTAATTATCCACATCAATAAAATATTGCAATTTTTGAGCAATGCAATATAGATGATACCTTCCGATTAAAAGTTTCTTTTCAATTATAATATAGTAGACAATATATTATAAAAAATAATATACAGATTTTTCCCACCCTAGGAAAACAAGCTTGAGGAAAAATCATATTAAAGGTGATAGTTCTTTCAAGTATTGTTATAGTTATGCATAAGTTTTATTTTCTATTTTCAAAGAAAAATAAAAATTGAGACCTGATTACACTTATTCTTTTAAAGTAGTAAGTAAGGGCTTATCTCTTCCTCAAAATCAAATTCTAATTTATAATTCTAAGCAAATGCAGAGATTTTCAATATACTACAAGCTTCCTCTTTATCTTAGATATTGGTTAAGAACATTTATCTGATTTACCAAAAAAACAAAACAACAACAACAAAAAAAACCAATATGGCCAGCTGCCAGAACATTCTGTTGACAGTTTATAAAGAAAAAGCACATTGGTCTAGAAAAAAGAAATGTTGCCTGGGGTGTTTACCAAATAAATACAACATAAATGTGGCAGAACTCCAAGTGAATTTCATTAAACAAAGGAAGTTCATCTCAGCTCTTACTTCCAAATTGCACTGGATATTAAATCCACAACAAAAAAGTAAATAAGTAAATAGATAAATAAATAAATGCAAAGGGTAAATAGCACATTAAACAGAGAAGATATCCATATATGACATGCCCTTGTAGACAGCAAAGGATTCAATCCATTCATAAACATACTAAGAAAAAGAATACATAAAAACAAATATTTTAATGAATATTATTATATTTTGAAAAGCCTTGATACAAGAATATTACTACTAGGACATCAAGGAACATTCAAAATATCATTAAAAATAAGGTCATAGGCCCAGGATTTGGCTCAGTGGTTCCTGCGCCTGCCTTGCAGGAGCAAGAACCCGGGTTCAATCCCTGCTAACCACATACAACAATGCCAAGTGTGGAGACTCACGCCCACCAGCAATCAGAACCACATACCACAAGGCCAGGCATGGTGACTCCGGTCTGTAATCCCAGCACTCTGGAGGCAGAGGCAGGAGGAATGCTGAGCTCAGGACCAGCCTGAACTACAGAGGAGACTCTGTCAAAAGTTTTTTTTTAACGAAAAAAATTCCCCAATTTTAAGGATCATTTTTTTCCTCATATATATTTCTTAGCTTGAAATTTGATTTACTTTTTCATTTCCCACCTGTATCTTCTCCTCAGCCTATCTGAGGAGAAGCCTATCTTACTTGCTTCATTTAATTTTTGCTGAGTGGGCCACATGTAATGCAAAGGACCACTAGAATCCAGCCTTTTCATTGTGTTGTCACCACTTCTTGCTCTCTGCGTAGGATGCATTTTCTTATAAGATTTGTGGTAATCTGAGTCCTGCCAGAAAACAGTGGTGCTCACATTAGGTAAGGTGAGAAAACCTTTATAAGAGTGATTAACTAAACTGTGTCTAGGCTTTTCTAGGATGATTCTCAATGTAGTTTTGTGGGGTGCTGATGCTGGCAGCCTGGGGTCTGCCAGGAGGCAAGGAGGGAGCAAGTCCTTAACACACGAGGAGACAGTGAAAGGGACAGGTCTGCAGGGATGACCCCAGGCCCAGCAGCCTTCACCAAAGCAGCACCATGTCCGAGGTAGGGACCAGACACTCCCTGCCTAGTCTTCTCTGCAGCCCCAGAAGTGAGAGGAGTCTCTCTGCAAAGCTTGCAGGGGTTAGATAATGGGGTCACAGTGTGGAGAAGAGAAAGTAGAGGCAAAGAGGGAGAGACAGATCCAGAGACAAATGGACGATCTCCATTAGCAGTTTAGGAGCAGTAATAAGGTATTTGTAATTGTTAACAACAGGGTTCAGTAACTGAGTACTGTCGTCCATCACAAAAAATACAATACTATGTCTATGCAATCCTTTCCTAGTCTGCAGTGCAGTCTTGCTCAGAGTCTTCACAGGGACTGACTTATGTCGTTTTTCAACTTCTTACAGTAAATCAACTTGTAATTTCACTTTCATAGCTCACTGTATATATTTCTCATAACACATTTCATATACCAGAAGCTTTCTTCCCATGAGTATATTTTTGATTCACAGTCCTGAAAATCACATGGAAGACTAGAGTGCAAATGTGTATGGGGTCATAAGGCCTTTCTAGCAGAGACATGGAAGTCTTTCAGTCTGATGTGCACACTTCTATATATATCCACTTGTCTATAGGTACATGCACCAACCATCACACGTAAATGTACAAGGACACACAATTATACAGGCATGATCACATGTGCCTGTGATGTCACAGATACAAATGTATGAGGGAGACTATTACTCCGTTTAGGACAGCACTGTATAGTCAAAACCACAAGGAGAAAATAAACATTTTCCCAACTGAGACATAGTCAAACCCCAAAACTGTCAAAGTGAGAGTGATGTAGGTTTTTTTTTTTTTTAATTTACCACTAACTGCTCTTTATATTCAAGCAGAGCCCTTCTGTGCCTAGAGAGAATAAGAAATACAACACTCAGTGACTCATACACAGCAGAAGATTGCTTAGCTGTAACACAGGACATCAGGCTCATCCTAAAAATATAGTCAATTGATGATGACTTTCTGTGATTATATATTTGAAAAAAACACATAATAACAAAAGAGATGTAAAAATTATGGAAGAATCCTATGCTTTGCTGCTCAGAGTATGGTAATTCTGCCCTCTGCTCATGTGTGAGGAACACTAAGGAATTCCTGGCAACCCCGCCTGTACCACATGAGCTGAGAGAGACCGGTCATGCTGAGGAACAGAATCAGTCAAATGCAGGGTGGAGTCAATTTATGAAATTATGGCTGTAATAAATAATAATTAAAATACAAGTAGATATATATCCTAGTAGTGTGAATAATGTCACCATGTTCTTTATATGCAAATCGAAAAGAATTTTCCATAAATGAAACTTGTATGTATTTGTTATTCAATGTTTATTTAAATCATACATTCGCATTAATATTCTACATGTTTGAATTGGAAAGGAAAAAGTAAAATAATTATATTTAGATTACTAAGTATTTTGTGTAACGTACATGAATTTTACTTTTACATTATTAGAAAACTACTTTGAGTTCATGGGAATGTTCAACTTTGTTCAGCAGGTTTGCATACTATGCATATTGCTTAATTTGAAGCTCCCATACACACATGTGTGTGCACACACAGACACACACACACATGTGTATCTGTTTCTTCCTGCCTTATATTTTCTTCTTCTTCTTTTTTTAAGACAGCGTCTCACTTTGTAGTTCAGGCTGGCCCTGAGCTCAGCCTCAAACTCACATCACAGCAATCCTCCTGCTTCTGCCTCCCGAGTGCTGGGATTACAGGCGTGAGCCACCACGCCTGTCACTGTGGTATGTGGTACTGATTGATGGTTGGAGTATTGATCGAGACACCCAGTACTGTATGTGGTTACGGGGAATCAACCCGGGTCCTTGTGTGTGCAAGACAGGCGCCAGAACCACTGAGCCAAATCCCCAGCCTGTGCCTTATATTTTCTACTCTGCATTATATTTTATCTTTGTCTATATCAGTGCATATTTTGGAATTAAGTGACAATTTTTCAGAGAAAGTCAATATTTTTAGCAAAATATCTTTAGTATACTTTTGAGTGGCTGCTTTAGGGCAGCTAAGGACACATCTGAAATGTAGAAATGACTTATCTACCCTCTTTTTACTCCTTAGATATAGCGCCGAGCTGTTTTCTGACCGTTGGGCCCCAGAAGTGTTCCACTCTTCCAGATCACAAAAGCCAACCCTGACGGTCTCTCTCCGGGCATCTGGTCCCCATTATCTGCAGCCTCAGTGGACACAAATGGTCTTCACTCAGGGGCCTTGTGAGTACAACGAGGAACAGGCTGACTCTGTTCTGCAGCATCTGATCAGACCCAGAAGTGATCATCAGAAATCATGGTGGACTGCACAGGGTGTGGCCCCAAATCAGGAGCAACAGAGGGAGAAAGAGAACTGTACGAATACAAGAGCTTTGAAGATAGATACCTTACCAGATAAGACTAGTGTTAAAATATAAAGATGCATTTTCTATACTGAGGAAAAAGAATGGATGAGCATATTTGACCTCAACTGAGCTCAAATATGTTTCTAATGTAGTGACTGATTATCTGAGACATCATATTTCAAAGAATTATAAAACTTTCTGGGCTGCTTAGGAGAAAAAGTGCTTCAAGATGTGTGAACTATGTGTGCTGCTCCTCTAAGGTGAGGAGTAGTTCTCAGAATTCAGGTGTGTTAGATGCTGTAGTCTCAGGATGAGGACTTTATCTCTATTGAAACTCAAATCACAAGCAAGAGATGAATAAATTTGTCATGAGTCTTGCAAATATAACCAATAGTATGTCAGCTATTTTGGTCAAAATAACTTTTTTTTTTTGAGACAGGGTCTCGCTTTGTGGTTCAGGCTGGCCATGAGCTTAGCCTCAAACTCACATCACAGTGATCCTCCTGCCTCTGCCTCCCAAGTGCTGGGATTACAGGTGTGAGCCACCACGCCAGACAATGTAGTAGGTGGTGCTGATTGCTGCTGGGCAGGAGTCTCTACGCCCAGTATTGTTATGTGGTTACCGGGGATCAAACCCGGACCCTTGCACTTGCAAGACAGGAGCTGGAATCACTGAGCTATATCCCCGGCCCCTCAAAATAACTATTGTATAACGTACTCTCAGGCAATGTGGTTATGTGTAACTAATATAAAATCCTACTGGAAAAATACATGTTTTGCTACATGGACAATCAAAATCAGACATCAGTTATTTAATAGTCTTATTCTGAATATTTAGTTCAATGAACAGACAAAATTAACATATCAAATATGTCATAATTATTGCTCATTTTATCATGAGTAGCTCATATTATAATTTAGGATTACTGTTGTGCAATTATAAAGGATAGTATGAACAGAAAAACAGAGCAATAGTTGACTTACATAAATCTAAACAAAGTCTCTCTGATCAAGTCTGCCTTTGGTAATAAAATGAATTATCAGCTCCATGAGTGGTGAGATTTAACTTTCATGAATCCCATTAGGATATTGTAGTCTTTCTTCACGTCTGACAAATGATAGAATACAAAGATTTTAAGCATATCAGTGGACACATGAAAAGATGTTCAGTAATTAAATTATAAAAAATAGCATCAGCCTTTTGCAAATGGGAAGGGAGTCCAAGAGCTTGAAGGTGAGGGGAAGTAGGGCAGCCAGGGGACATAAGGAGACTGAGGAGCTGTGCTGCTCATGTGCCACATTTTCACAGTGTGCGTCAACATCGGACACTGCAGACATGAAGACAATAATAATGATTATAATAGTAAGAATGAGGAAACAGATCCAGACCCAGATGGAAGCCAATGAGTGGCGAAGGGAAGTAGAATATAAGATAATGAAGCTATGTTATTTACATACACAACTTCCCTGAGATGGGGTTAACTGCATGTATGGCAGGCATTCACCAGTGGAATAAAATTTATAAAACCAAATACATCAAGTGACCCTTCTTTAGAATGTTACCTTTTAAAGTATTGCTTACCTTATGTTTATTAAAATGCTTTGAATAAAACTCCATTGCAATAAATCAGTTATGTTAATTTTTTCTCATTTTAATGTAAATCTCCACAATTTGTGGACCAATGCCGTGATGCTCTCTATGTGAATTAATAAAATTACACTGATAACCCGCTTAAGAAAAAAATAAGGGCAAAATGGAAAATTGTTCCACTAAACCATGTCTAATCTTAGAAATGATCACATGACTTATCATCTTCATTCTAGATGAGCAACAGAAAGATGAGAATAACTTAAATTAGCTGTTAAGATAAAAAAGCGAAGTGTAAAATTCTAATTAATATGACTCTAATGAAGATACTCTCCAGAGAACCAGAACTCTTGTCCAATTTTTAAATTGCATAAAATGAATGACATTTATTAATTTTAAAATGTTACATTGCTAATAACTGTACACTTTTTCTTCAGGCATACTAATGTGAAGATAAAATAATCTGTATATAAATTCCACTAAAATGAAATAGATGGCCAGCAAATCTTACTAATTGAATAATTAGCTGAAATATTACTTAAAGTGAATTGATAGTTGAAATCTGTATTGCATAAGCATAAATGACTTCAAGTTATTTTCTAGTAATGGTCACAAAATTAATAGTCATTAAGATCTACTTTCCAGATGATTTCAAATATTTAGTACACATTTTACTGAAGATAATTTTCACTATATAAAATAAAGCCTCTGAGAAACTACAGCAGGCTATTTCATGGGTAGATTTGAAGAAACCTTTGTAAATTAATATTTATAATAATTAAAATAAATTTATCATAGAAATATTAAAATGTAATTCTCAGGATATAATTTTGAATATTTATACAGATTCTTGCATTGCTATTTTAGATATAGATGAGATTTGTTTTGATCTTTTGTTTAAAATAAAAATAAAAGTAAAATTAAAGAATAAAGTATTAAACTATCTTTCAGGTTTAATGTGTTCTTTAGCCTCTCAGTCTGGTTTTAAATCTGTATTTGATAATTAACTTTACCAAATGTTGTAAATAAGTGAAAGTGATGCTGGAAAAATAAAATGAGGGTGGAAAGAAGTAGGGCAAAAGACCTGAAATAAGTTATGTACCTGGCCCTTTTCTGGATAGCAAATGCTGTCATTATGTAGTATGAAATCTACTAACAAAAATAAAAATGAAATTATTTAAGTAGAGAACAGTGATTAAAGTAGCCTAAAGTATTTGCCACAATTGCTTCCAAGAAATGATTGTTTGATGATCATACTAGAGTCGATATAGCTTTCCTAAAAGGTAGTCAAGATCCAACAGTGAAAGGATGTTACCGTTGGAGGAAAAGGCCACAGTGCTGAATGGTGTGAAACAGAATGTAGCTTAATGAGGTCATTCTGGATTCTCAACTATAGTACATTTTTTTTTTCTGCAGCTCATTTTTCTGTAGGTTTCCAGAATTATTTTTTAGAGTAACCTGTGTTGTGAGAGCCAGAAACACTGACAAGAGACAAATTCAAAAGATTCAAAGTAAAACAAGGAATCAGTGTAACTACAGTTCCTAAAAATTAAAGCTATATACAATAAAACTTAGATATTTGATATGTTTATTTGCTTTTTTATTCATTTCACTTTTGAGAGGCTGAGACAGGCTGACACATCATCATCAAGTGTGATGAGCCTTCCATCACATTTGTCATTGATTATCAGTGCCTTCACATTGTTTATGGGGAGAAGGACATTTCCAGAGTGACCGGTGAGCAGGAGAGAGTGGGCATGAGATCAGGCTTGGATGTTTTGAAGTGCAATGACAGCAAAGATAAATTTTACCAAGAATGAAGTCAGTTATTCTCTAAAGTTTTATGTCTTGAAAGTAGTCTTCTGTTTATTGTCACTTAGAGTTACACGGTTTGTAGAGGAGAAATCGATATTAAAATTTTGGATTTTTTCTTTGATTTAAATGAGTATTAGAGCTGAGACAGAAATAAAATGTTTTGTTTCTGACCCAGCATGAATATAATTCTTAAGACATTTCTTTATAAGTATTAGCCACAAGTTGATAAATATATGACTGTGAAGTTCTGAAAAGCAGCCTGCATATAAGATACCTCATGGAAGATCATCAGATTGCAGAGGCAACGGAGACCCCACAGTGCAAGGATTCATCCTGAGGGTTTTAGGCTGGAAAAGA
This sequence comes from Petromus typicus, assembly GCA_004026965.1. Lineage (NCBI taxonomy): Eukaryota > Metazoa > Chordata > Mammalia > Rodentia > Petromuridae > Petromus > Petromus typicus. Next base: position 51,494 of record PVIR01005575.1, on the reverse strand, counting down.
AAGGAAAGGATCGAAGCACGCAGAGAACTGATGCAAGTGGTGTGGACCGTCTTGAGAAAGGACCACCCGGGGAAAAGTCACTAAGGAGAGAGGAGCAAGATATATTTTTAGAAATAGGTTAAAAACTGCTGAGATGTCTACTGATTTCGTAGCAGAGTCTAACGGTGACCTAGAGAAGAATATTTTGGTGGCATAATGGGGTCAGGAGCCCACTTTTGGTCTGAAGAGAAAACAATCAATGAGCAAATTAGAGTGGAACATTCAGAAAACCATGTCAACAGTGTTGCCTGTTAGAGAAACAACTGGGAAAAGGAGTGAAAAGCGAAGCTTGTGTATGTTTCTATTTTTATCTAAAATGAAATGGAGCACACAAACTTAGCAAGGGACAATATGTGACAGTATGAAACTTACAGATGAAAGGGACAACAAAGAGAAGATTCTTAAGTATCTGGGGGTTTAAAGGAGCAAATATTTGTAGAGAATGATGTTAATCATTTTTCTATAGATTTGTTTGATTTTTTTCTCCTTCCTCATCTAAGAAATATTTATTCATTTCAGATGCCTGTTTTTTGATTCAGTTGTTAATTATAAGAACTCTGATTTTTTTTCCATGTTTTTGTATGTTCTAGATATTAATCATTTACTTGAGTGGTTACTGGTTAAAGGTTTTCCCATTCTATGGGTTACCACTTTGTTCTGTGAGTGATTTATTTTGAGACACAAAACTTTAAAAAGATGAGATCCTAGTTGTTGATCCTTTGCACTATTTCCCACCCAGTTTGGGCTTGTCATGAAGTCATTGCCTACTCCTATGTTTTCAGGGATCTACCTGTTTTTGTATTTAGATCTTGGGTCCATTTGTCTTTAGTTTTGTACATGGTGAGAGATATGGGTCTTTTAAGAGAGAGAGAGAGAGAGAGAGAGAGAGAGAAGGAAAGAAAGAGTTGGTCAGTGTAGCACTAATCCGATTGAAACTGACACAAGGGAGGGAACTGAGGCCATAGGAGTTGGTGGAAAATAGTGTAGAAACTTATAGTGGAAAACAGTCTAATAACTAGATAGAACACTGAAAAATGAACTACAATCTTGATGTTGGGTTTGCCAAGGAACCCTAAAGAATAGCTACTTTGATATGAAAAAAACATAATAGAGGATCAATAGTATGGAGATAAGATACAACAGGTCCAATTTCTGGTCCTTTGGTAATATAAAAAGTGATAAAAAGGGTATCTGTACTTAGACGATAGTGGTAAATACAGTGTCCTCAGGAAAAAAATAATTTGAACCACAAGCATATGGGGACGGTATCTGAAAAGCTGATGGTACAAGTGTAGTAGACAGAAAAACCGTCACAGATTTGTGGATGATAAAGTTTATTTTACACCGCAAAAAGGACCTTACAGGTATGATTAATGTTAGACATCTAGGTATGAAAATATCGCCCAAGTAAGCACAATGTAAACTTCTCCAAAACAGTTTAGGTAGGTGAAATATAATCACATGAATACTTAAAAGGAGGACAATTTCCTGGCTGAAAGAAATGCAATCACAGAAAAAGAATCAAAGAAATTCAATTATTTTTATCTTTGAGGATGGAGGAAGGTAACCTTCACCGTTCACTCAAAGGATATGAGTAACTTCTAGAAACTTGGAAACTTGAGAGAGCAAGGTCCCCACTAGGGTTTCCAGAAAGAAACAGTCTTTCCTTAGAGCATTGCTTTTAGTGCTTCTGACCTTCAAAGTTACAAAATAGTAAATGTGATTTGTTGAAGCTACTAAGTTCTGATAATTTGTTTCAACAGCTATAGAAAACTACTGCATGTAGTCATGCAGTGGTGGTGTCCTGCTCAATTTTCTAATAGCTGAGTCAGAATACCTGATCCCCCCAGAATACCTGACCCTCCCAGAATACTTGACCCCCCATTTGCAGAGTTACAGGAGGGAAAGTTCACTGCAGGTTGCAATTCACAGAGCTTTGAGCTAACAGTTAGCTCCAAGGCAGGGTGGCCTGGCAGAAGGGCGTCAAAGAGCCGGGATGCAGCAGGCAGCGAGCAGAAAGTAACAGCATGTACCCAAATACCTTCTTTCTGTTCCTTATATTTTAGCCAGGTTATCCAACCTCAAAGTGGACAGAACTGACACCCGGTGGGGGGTGAGCTGAACCATACCTAGAACTGTGCCAAACCAGATAGTGGATTAATTCAGTCATCACACACCCTGATACCTGCGTCATGTAATCCAGATCCAGCCACCTCCGAAAAGCTCCACCTCTGAGTATATGAGTCTTTGGGGAAATACTTAGACACAACCACAATGGTCAGGATATATAGGAAGAGTAAAGTGCATTTCACAAAATGTTATTAGAATGAATGAGATTGAAATAACTTAAAAGGATCCCTGGAATATAGGCTATCTGAGTTAGTAGTTATTATCTGATTTCTTTTCAATTTAATGGAAGTGCTATGAGTTAAGCAATGTAGTGGGCATAGGCAACAAAAATTCTGAAAAATTATAATTGCAATTACCTCTATATAGATTATATTTACTTTTCTGAAATATAATTAATTAATTCTAAGCAATGAAATAGTGTAATGATGAAATAAAAGCAAAATTGTGAGCCCCCATCCTCCAAAAATCTGTATTTTGCTGTTCTCTCTGAGTCAGAGCTTTGTGATTTCTAAAACAGAACCGTCTTATGTAACTTGTAAGCTGTTTACGAAGACAAGGTCTCATGTCAAAACAATTAATAGAAAATATTCTAAAAGCTAGCTTCACATAGTGTTGTTTACAGGAGGGTTCCTGCCTGAGTCCGAGGGTCTGGGATCTATAGAACTATGTTGAGGGTGAGGTGAAAATATAGCAATGTTCTGATCATTACCGCTCTGTTTTGGCTGTATCCAGAGTTGTAATAGAGATGTCATAGATGAATTTGGAGCTTCCACATTATTAGCAGTGGAGTCTGTTAGCCACTCACTTATTTTGGAAATGCCATGACTTCACAATTAAGGAGAAATGCTAAACTCAAGAAAGTGTGTCTCGGTAATTTGTTGAGGATGAATTTAATTGTCCTTTGGTGCTCAGCGCTACTGGCTCAATGTACAGTTCACTTGGAGGAAATATGTGTTTGAGAAAAACCAATAGGAAACCCAGATAGTCACTGTGACTCACTGTTCAGCTTCGTCCCTAGGATGATGCTGTCACATATTGCCTTCATTAAATGTTGCAATTCTGAAAAATCTCTGTATAAAAGTAGGGATATAACTATGGGAAAACACATTTACTGGACAAAAATTATATTGTGTATTTTGTTAGTTTTTATGCAAATTAGGAGCAGTTTTTGCATTAAAAGAAAACAAAAAGATTAACTGCCATTCTGTAAAATTCTGCTGTTTACAAATATTATCCATGTAATCATTTTTGTGAAAATGTTACAGTCTTGTGAGACACACAGGAGCATAAGTATAAAATTCACTTTCTTCTGGAGACAAGGGAACTCAAGGAGAAACAGTGATCTGCTCTGGACAGTTAGTAAATGGCTCTAGCAAAGATGAACAAATCTGACTGAAACTATGAAGTAGGATTAGAAATTCAACAATAAATTTTTTTACTCAGTGTAAATGAGTCTACTCTTTAACTGCATTGTGGTGGACTTAATTTTATTAATTAGCATTTTCTTTTTATGGTCTACTTTTTAAATAACTGCATTTTGGTGGACTTGGTTCTATTAATTACCATTTTATTTTTCTCATATTTTGTAAATTGGAGTAGTAGTTTAACAGATATAAATTGTATCTATGGTTACACTATAATTTATGTATACTACAATGGTTAAAACAAGTTAATTAACATATATATTACTTCACTTGCTTGTTGTAAGAACATTCAAACTCTAAAATCTACTGTCAGCAATCTTCAAGTATCTGTTACTCAGCTAATCAGCATTTTGAATGTATATGTTGAAACTTACAACATTGCATACAATGCAGTTCATCAGTCTCAAGTGCACAGACTTGTACATTTGAAAAGAGTCATATAAAATACTTCAGCCACTGCAAAATGTTCCATCCCACCCTTTTCAGTTAATCCCTCCATGTCATCTTTCTCCTAATCATGGTTCTAATCTCTAACATTATATTTTTCCTTTTTCCTGAATGGCACATAAGTGTGTCACAGATTTCATAGCCTGTGTCTGCCTTTGTTCCATTTAGCATCATCTTTACAGTTGCTTCTATGTTATTGGATGTGTCAGTAGTAAATTGCTTGTGATTTTCTTGAATTATTTTCTAAAACTCCACCATAAGATTAGAGCACATTTTGTTTATTACTTCTTATGTTGATAGGCGTATTTTATTTTCAGCATATTCTGATATTTCACCATGTAATGATTTAACCTGTATTAAATACCAAGATACAATCCTTTCTTGAAGGTTGTTTTCATTTATCTTGAGTAAATCCTTAGGGAAGCATTTCCAGATCTCTTCTTTTATTAGTACATCTTTTCTATTCATGTAGTCTACAGTTATCACAGGAAGTGGGAATGTGTGCATAATACAACTTGATTCTTTTTAGTTTTATTCTGTCTGTCTATTCATCCTACCTTTTCATTGATGTTAGAACTAATAATTTTAGTTCATATATATGGTACATAATGTTTACATTCCTTGAGGTAACTAGGTTCCTGTACATGGTATATCTTTTTTCTACTTACCTCCCCTTCTCCTCTCCTTCAACTTTCACCCTTTGTGTCTAATGTAAGAAAATGCTAAAGAGTGCTCCAAGGTGACTACATCATTTTGTATTCTCATCAGCAAAGAGAGACTCTTACATTCCATTATCACTCAGTGCTTGATGTTGGCTTGGCTATTTCACTTGGCAGTGAATTATACCTCACTGTAGTTTTACATTATCTTTCCTTAATGCCTAATGAGCACTTTTTAGCATTTTATTGCTTTATTTGTTTTCTGTTCCCTGAGGGGAAAATATACCACTTAAAGAGGTGAAGTTCATTTTGCTTCACAGTTTCAGGGACACCAGTCAATGGTCAGCCAGCTCTAAGGCAGAAAATGTCTGACAGTATGTTCTGTCAGAGAAAAGCTGCTCGGCATATGGCAACCAGGAAGTAGAAAGAGAGAGAGGAGGAGCCGAGCTAAAAATATACCTTAGAGTCACTAAAGGCACTGATGGTACTAAAGTCATTTTATGCCCATTAAACCACCTATTCTGACCTATAATAAACTCTGAACATTTACTATCCAAGTCATACTTATATGCCAACCTTAGATTTTCTTTATAAAAATGCTACAAAACAGTTTTTTGCTTAGCATTTTTTCCTGTACATGGACTTTTTCTCCACTTTCCTATTTAAAAAATATATTCTGTGTTGCTTGTTCATTTTGTTTTTACCTGTTTTATTTTTCCATTTAGATGAGTAAATCCTTAGGCTTGGCTAGGTTAACACATCTGACCCCTGGAATTTAGGGTGGACTCTAGGTATCCTTAAAAGGTGACAATATCATGTGGTCTGTAAAAAGGACTTCCATGGAGAGCATTGTATCCTTGTCATGATCATCAGAGAAGACATTTTCTCTTCATGTATGATTCTATTCCTATGTCAAGACAGGACACAACTGAAATTACTAGCTCTGCCCAGCAACTATCTAGGTGTCAGCAACCCTAGCAAATTTTGACTGGTGTGTAGCATTGGGAGAAGAATACAGGCCTTTCTCTGGCCATGTTTTTCATCCAAGATTCCATTTACTTGCAGCATTGTCTAGAATTTTCTATGTTGATTCTCATTTCATAGTGAGATATTTAGTTATCCATTCTTCTTTTTTGCCATTTCACACAGTCTGGTACCTCTGCATTATTTTTTCCTGTGTCACATGCCCACAGACACAATCTTTAGAGGAAATAACTGCAGACTGGACTGAAACAGGAAATCGGGCACATCTGGACAGTCCAAGTTCCCAAGAGCCCCTTGGAGAGTAGCGCATCTCAGTCCTCAACTAGAATTCCTGATGTGTGAGGGAAAACGAAGTGCAGGGTGTAGAGAACATTTAAAGGAGCCAGGCCTTTTCTAATAGACCTTAGAAAAGATCTATTTTGTTATAATTTGTTAATGTCACTGCAAATGAAAGCAAATTGTGGAAAACTCTTATAAAAAGGATATGAAGTTTAATTCTCACAAAATTTAATTTGTGAAGGGTTCTGACTAAAGGCATTTAAGAAAAAAAAATAATAAAGAAAAAAAAGTTGAAGGAGTGGATTGAAGGAGGAGATTGCGAGGGAGAATTACACCAGTGCTAGTTCAGAGGGGCGGCAGTGGTTGAAGGAGAGGAGGAAACTACCAGCGATGACCAAGGTCCCTTCATGGCTGCCAGTCGGCTAAGGGTTCAGAGACATGCCCACGCGACGGGCCGGAAGGCTGGCAACCGTAGGAGAGGGAACACAGTGTCCAGCTGCCACCTGCCCATTTCCTGCTCGTGTCTTGTGTTTGGATTATACCATTGCGATCCTGAAAGCCCGGTGACCCTGAATCACTGCTGACCGTCTCCCCCTGTAGCCCTGCAGCTGAATCATGTTCAGCTGTTTCCAGCCCCTAGATGGCGACACTTACTCTTCCCGAACAGCTCACCCTGTCTGAGCACTTTCAGAGGCGCAGTGATGGGTGTGAAAGACTTACCCTAGAAGATCATTTCCGAACAGCCGGACAAGTTGATTGGCTGTTTTTTGCTCTTGGGTTCCTGGCACTCGCTTCTGGGTTTGGTTTTTTCCGCCCTTCACCCTTTGTGCGCAGCTGCTCGATAACAGCTTTCCCTCCAGACTTTCCTTCCTTGTCTCCTACGCTCTGCCCTGGCCATTGGCTGGGAAGCTTCAGGCCGCGTCTGCTGCAGCTCACAGTGCCCCTCGTGACCCCTCCGCTCACTCACCTGCGTCCTTCGTCCACGGCCTCCAGGTATCTTGTTACAAAAATTAAAATGCAAGTACAGAATTATTTTTAAAGTTATATAAATTTTCCTTGGCCTAGGAAAAGTGTTTATGTTTTAATACAGCATTTTGCAATGCATGTTTGACAGGAATTATGATATTCTCATTTCCTTCAAAATTTTATTATAAAATTACATGAAAATTATATAAAACTTTAGAGTAGATCAGAAATTATAAAAAGTTGATATTAAAGTTCAAATATTCATAATTAAAACAATACTTAGCTTGAATTTTTAAAATTTTATCCTCAAACTCATGTTGCTGATACCGAACTGTAGGCACCATAAAGATATTGTAAGTACCATGAACCTCAAATTTAAAAAAAAAATTAAAATGTTGGGAGCTTACTGTACTCTGGAATTTTTATATGCACATTGCTTATATACTTTTTATCTCAGGACATTATAAAGCAGTTTTTATCACGTCTGATTTTTTCAGATAATAACACGTTAGTTGGACTACCATCTTTTAACTGGTATCTTTCTAAAAGCAAAGGGAAGTACCTTTCAAAAATCTATAATTTCTTTTGCATGTAATTCAAATCATGAACTGCATCAAATTGTTTTAAATAACTGATTATAATGAAAGGTAATAATAATATAATTCATGTATAAAATATATTTATTAACTGTTATTGCTTCAGTAAAATAACTGTTCCTATTAAAATATTTTATATTGTTTTTAGTCATATTGGAGAATCTTAATAATAATCAATGTAATCTTTCATTTTTACTTTTCCTGATGAGGTTCCAAAAATGAGCAAGTAAATTTTCCTGATACAAGCCAATAATTGAGAATTATTCACATAAAAAAGGAAATGTGCAAAACATATTTCATTGTGGATGTGCTAGCATAAGAATTATGAGACTAGGAATAACTTGTGATTATTTATAATGAAGTAATAGAAATACAAATTTTAAAAATGACCCCACATTCAGCAGATTGCTAACCACTGCATAAATTTCACAACCAGTAATTCACTTACTTTAATATGAAAACCCAAAATAACAAATATGAAGTGTAAATAAAGGAAATTAACATATAAATTATGGCAAAATTCATCTCTTTCTATTACAATACTTCACAAGATCATTTTACCATATAATTCTTACTGTTTGTCTTCATTACCTGTCTCATTGCTGGAATAAAATGTCTAGCATTCATAAGTTAAAAGAAAATTTTGGCTTAGCTCACAAGTGCTAGAGGTTTCAGTACATCGTTAGCTGGCTCCAAAGCAAGACAGCGGAGCCGAGAGGCCTGGCAGAAACAGTCCATGGCATGGCAGGGAGGAAGCAGCAAGGGGGAAAGGGAGGAAGAGTGAGATATATTTCTAGGCCACACTCCCAGTGACCCACCTTTTACCACCTGGTTCCCCCTCCCAACATCTCAGTCAAGCCATAAACCGATCTGTGCACTATTCCAAAGTCATACATTGATGGTCCAGGATTACACATCTGTGATCCGATCCCTCCCAAAAGCCCCATCCAGAAGTGTATGAATATGAGCCATAACTCTGGTCTGAGTAAATAGAAAGTAAAACAACTTGCCATAGTGGAAAAGATGCAGATATGAGAATTATTTAAAACTAATTATTGGCTGTAATGTAATTTGACTTTCAGATTTTAGTTTTTAGTATGAACTTTGGAAGGTCACATTCTCTATAAACTTTAATCCTTCATCTAAATCATGTCACTTTCTTCTATTTCATGGGATTAATTCTGGGACTGGAGTACAAACCATGTTGAAAAAATACTCCTTGTAAATTGATAAGTGCAAGATACACATTATTGTTTTCAAGTAATAGTAATTATTACTGAATATTTTCTATATTTAAAGTATAAGATAAATTTATTTCTATGGCAATTCTTTGAAATAATATCATTATTCTCATTTTATAGATGTCAGCAAAGCAGACAAATCTTCACCAAGTTGTCTGATGTTACACTGGTAGGAATAGTAAAACAGAACTGAACTACCTCTGAATATAGACATTCTCCTCTCTACTGAATATAACATTTTGTGTGTTACTCAAATGTTTAAAATTACACAGAACATACAAAAATCACAATTTTTTTATGATTCTTTTCTGGTAAAATATGCATTTCATTTATATTGGTTCAAAATTGTTGTTAGTCATGTTAAATGACAACTGTTTAAGCTCTCCTGCACAACACGACTTTCAGCACTAAGTATTAGGTTCTATGTCTCTCCTAAAGTAGCTATCGAAACTATAAATCTAGAATTTCTAAGCAATGATGTAGTATAAATCAGTAAGTGTAAAATATTTTCCAATAGAAAGGCTTTTTAAAACTTTTTAAAGAATTTTCAAAATCTGTATCTATTAAAAGGATGTATGACACATCCAATAGCAAACTCATGAAATTAGGTCATGAAAATCAGTGTTTAAAAATATTAATTTTCATCACAGATTAAAATAATTATTAAAAGAATTTACATATTATAATTTGATAAAAAGTAATGTTTTACAGTTTTGAAAATTAGGAAATCTAGGATCAAGCGGCTGGGGATATAGATACTGGGCGTGGAGACTCCCCCCAGCAGCAACCAGTACCACATACCACAGTGCCGGGAGTGGTGACTCACACCTGTAATCCCAGCACTCGGGAGGCAGAGGCAGGAGGATTGCTGTGATGTGAGTTGGAGGCTGAGCTCAGGGCCAGCCTGAACTACAAAGCGAGACCCTATCTCAAAAAACCTAAAAATAAATAAATAAATAAATAAATAAACTGACAAAGCATGTTACATACATATCTTAATTTAAAAAATAAAATGTACGGTATGCATACATTTTCTTTCTCCATTTATCTATTGAAGGACATTTATGTTGATATGATCATTCAAAAAATAGCATAAAATATCATCCTTTGGGACCACTTCAGTCTATCTGAACGATGCTATGTTATGTGAAATAAAGTAGGGACCAAAATCAAACACTGCAAAATACCCTTCATGCATATAGTCTACAATGCATGTCTCCAGGAGTTGCAAGCAGGGGATGTGGGGGGAGGGGAGGAGTACAGTCAACTGGTAGACATCTCATGGCAGATAGAGGTGCTGGTGTCCCAGGAGTGAATAAATATGATGAACAGTAAATCACTGTGAATCTCAGGGAAGAGTCATTTGAATGTACTTGTCATAAAAATATAGATGTTTAAGGTGATGCCAGTTACCTTGAGTTGAGTATCACCTTCAACGTGTATGTGAATCAAAACATCACATCGTATGTCTTAAATATCCACAAATGCTTCATCAATCAAAGCATTGAAAAGAAAAATAAAAATCAAATAAATACTAGAAAAACAATTTTAATTGTTCAAGTCTAACAAACTTTAAAATTAAATTTAATCTTTGATTTCACTCTGAATAGATGCACCAAGTTAAAAGTAACTATTGCTAGGCTTATTTACTTCAGATCTATTTTAAGTAATATGTAACACTCATCAAGGTTTCAAATTCATGTATTTCTCTGGAGGTCATACAGACTTTGAACTCAGCCAGGTTATCAATTTTATTTTTTCTTAATGAACATGAGAAAATCTTTGTCTCTTGAAAGATGCTCTAAACTAAAGGGCCAGAAAACAATTTATACTACCTGATTTGAAAGTAATATAAAAGTATTTTACCAACATAATGGAATATCAGTGAAAGGTAATTATAGGTCCATCAAACATAATGAGTTAAACCATATCAGTTAAAAACAGGGCCAACCAATAATGATATAGGTTTAATATTTTGAAAAAAACAGTACTGGAAAAAACTGATATGCCCCTGAGAAATGAAATATCCCATGAGCCTTTATTTTACATGGTACACAAATATTACTTCAAAATAAGTTATCCTAAGTATGTATACTAACACTGTGATAAAACTAGGAAAAAACAAGATTTAGTATTTATGAGTTCACCCAGATATATCAGGTAGGCTTCAAACAGCCTGAAAAAAGTAAATTGGAAAAATAAGACTATGTTAAAACTGAAAAAAAAATCCATATTTTTGAAACCTTCCTAAAGTTAAGCCACACACTTTGCTGCATTAATACAAATTTGTGTGAGTTTCATCCAGCTGTACATAAGTGTCTTAAATGTGCAGGCTAAAATTCTTGAGAGAATTCACTGCTTTTATAATAATTAAAGTTTTCATTTTCACTACAGTGATTTCAGGAATTTATTGAACATGAAAAGGCAAATTTATATTTCACTGTCTCCTGAATTTTTGTATGTAAGAGATTATTCTAATGTAACAAAAGATGTTTTACATAATATCAGTGAAATTAAAGTAGGTTTCCATGACAGTATCCTATGAAACAACTCATCAGCTAGTGGGTTTGTTAAAATGTACACATGATGAGGTGAGTTTTGTTGAGGAAACCGAAACGTTAAGAATGCTTAAACAACGCAATCACACACTCAAATGTCTGTAGAGACTGACGTGACAGTAGACAACACATATTAAGAGCTCAGTTTCCATCTGTCTATTCCTACCCTGTCACTCTCAGTATGATTGATGTTTAGACCCAAGGGGTAACAACATGATTTTAGCACTTAGAAGCATTGCTTTGCCATAGAAAAATATCCAGTGGGGAAAATTCAATTTCCATTTTTCTATTTTCATCATAGAGGGAAACCTTTATCAAACATAGGGTGATCAGGTTTTCTGTCACCCTCCCATACATATATGACCCCCAAAACTCCACCAAAAACATCAAGACTTAATAATCAAATTTAATAATATAAATGGATACAAGGTCAACACACAAAAATCAGTAGTGTTCCTATACATAAATGACAAACTCACTGAGAGATTAAATTAAGAAAACCACACCTTTCATAATAGCATCAAAATAATGAAATACTTAGGAATCAATATAATGGAAGAAGTAAAATCCCTTTACATTGAAAATTACTGTATTGTGTAAAAGGAGACAGAGGAGGAAATCAAAATAAGAAGCCATCCCTTGATATCATGATGGATATAGTAAAAAATAGAAATACTCTTAAAATTGTGATACAGATTTTATTGTAATCTCAATCAAAATACCAGTAGCATACCTCATAGAATTAGAGAAAACCATCCTAAAATTCATTCGGAACCAAAAGAGATGAGAATAGCAAAAGCAATTCCGAGCTATAAAGACAAGGCAGGGGCATCACAACACCTGATGAGATTACACTACAAAGCTACTTTGATAAAAACAGCCCAGAACCCTGGGACAAAAGGATCAGTGGAACAGAGTAGGAGATCCAGAAATAACACTGAATACTCAAGCACCTTATCATTCACAAAATCACCAAGCCTTTAATAAGTGATGCTGGAAAAACTGGCATTCCACATACCAAAGATTAATACTAGACCCATGTCTCTTGGCATGCATTAAACAAATAGCAAAGTGAAATAAAAAATTTACATGTTAAAATAAACAGTGAGCCTGCTGGGACATGGAATAGGTAGAATTCTTGAGGACATAGGTGCAGGAAAAGACTTTATGAACAAACCTAATTGCACAGGAAATACTACAAAGAATCAACACCTAGGATCTCATTTTATTATTATTATTTTAAAGTCTAGGATATATTTCAGTTAAAAGGGCCTAGATTCAATCCTTAGTAACATTTAAAAAAGCTCCTTAAATTTAAAGCTTTTCTGGGTTGTCTTTTGAGTTAATACAAATATTTCACATGTGTAATAGGTGCCACTAGGATTAATGTAATTGAAATTACTTTAAATGTATTACTGAAATGATTGTAGCTCCTGCTTTTTTTTTTTTTTTTGTAAAAAAAAAATGGATTTCATGTTGGAGTCTGTGAACAGTTTTCCTTTGAACTGTTGCAGAGAAGTGAGAACCACTTCTACGGACAAAACTTAATAAAGATACAGCAGGACTTAAAAGAAAAATCTAAGCACTGTGCAGGTTGCATGGTCGCTGGAACATTCATGTTTAGAAGTTTCCAAAATAACTCTTCTGTGGTACAAAGACTTCATTAAGTGAGACCTAAACTCATGGGATAGTGATTTATTTCCCTGCTGGATCTTCATGCTGGGAATTATAAATTACAGAGAAATGTAGGTCACCCCTAAATCTCCTAAATGCACGGCATGTGATAGAATGGATTCAGTGGACACCTGGAAATACCCACAAAGCACAAGGTTATTTCCAAGACATACACTTGTATTGGAGAAGAATGTATGTCAGTTTAGTCCTGTGTGAGCTTCTGGTTTTCTGGTTAAGCTCTCAGTTACACAGACTGAAAGATTTACCTGTACTATGGGAAGCAAACCCAACCCTGAAGTCATGGGAAATAGCTGTGACGGGAGTGAGTCGAGAAACCCGCAACAGTGGTCTGTGAAGCAGCACAAAACTCTGCAGACTTCGGAGAACTCTCTGCTTCTCTGAGAGTGCTCTGTGGTGTAAGAAGGGTCTGAGCCAGCGATGGGTTTAAAGAAATGGAGGGTAGGTTTCTGTGATTGAAGGGCTTGGACGCTGGATATTAGTTACCTAGACACAAATCGGGAACCCTCTCTGGCAGTGCTCAGTCCACACATTATCCAATCCCTGTCTGAGTCTGCTGACCTACAAAGACAGAAATACCACGTGATGCAATCCCTGGTCTGGGAGGATTAAATGAGGTATGTGGAGTACAGGAAGTGCTCAGGAAGTGTTTGCTGATGCTGTTTTTAACTCCCTGAAGTTTTCTAAGAAAAGCAAGAAGCAGTTGAATGTATTTCAAATCATTTAACTCTGAAACATAAAGTTTAATGTTTGGACAAATATATTATCTTGTCGACTGTTTCCAGCCATTTTTTAGTACAGAATATTTTTCAAATGTCAGTAAGGGAAAGCATTTAGCCCAGATCACACAAGCACATTATATCAATGTATATCTTTTCAAAGAAAAAATAAAGAGCCTTTTTTTTTTTTTTTTTTTTTTTTTTGAGACAAGGTCTCCCTTTGTGGTTCAGGCTGACCCTGAGCTCAGCCTCCAACTCACATCACAGCAATCCTTCTGCCTCTGCCTCCCGAGTGCTGGGATTACAGGCGTGAGCCACCACTCCCAGTACTGTGATATGTGGTACTGATTGCTGCTGGGAGTGAGTCTCAACGCCCAGTATGGTATGTGGTTACCGGGATCGAACCCTGGCCCTGGCACTTGCAAGATAGGTGCCGGAATCAGTGAGCTAAATCCCCGGCCCAAAGAACCACTGTTAACAGAGCATTCATTGTATTTTATACAAACTGTATACTTTTTCTTCAGATAATAAAAATACCAACAAGCAGGATTATGTAAATAAGGAACTACAAAAGTGGCTTAGTTCAGTGATCTCACTGAGTGTCATGCATTAACAATTTAATGAGCAGCCCTGTGACAGGAAAGGAATTTAAAATATTGTATGACAACATGCAGTGGAATGATTTTCTTTAGGAGGAAAGTCTGAAGCTTGCCTCTGAGAGCTTTGCACAAGAGAAGACCCATTGTATATCATTTCTTGACAAATTACACTTGTGATTAGCAGGACACTGACTCATGGTGGCCACGTAAGCTGTTCCCGACGTAAGCAGTGTTTAAAAGTGAACAAGGCTGAAAGTAATTACCGGTAGATAAAGTCACAGTGTTATTCATGTAAGGACATAATTAACAGGAGCTGCACAATGTAAAAAGATTAGAAGAAAAATCATAGCAGCATAACAAAAATATGTACCATTTATTTCCTTCCTGACTATCTTGTCAGAGAATATTCATATCATTTAAATATAATTGCAGAAGAAAATTTAAGCTTCACAATTTATATTTTTCATCATACACCACATATTTATGTATGTGTGTGTATATATATATGTGTGTGTGTGTATATATATATGTGTGTGTGTGTGTATATATATATGTATATATATACATTATATATATAATGTATATATATATTATATATATTATGTATATATATATACATTATATATATATGGGTATATATACATATATATATACCCATATATATATAATGAAGAGTTCAATAGTTTGAAATTGTATGAAACCATGCACATTGCATTGATTAATGTTCAAGCTAATTTCTGAATATTTAGAAATAGTGTGATTATTCAGCTGATATATAAATAATTGATTTTTAAGAACAAATCACCAAGGAAATTTTCCCATTCTATGATGCTAATGATTGTTTTCAGAAACCAGAAAGGAAATTTAAGAGTTTATCTCTTTCTTAAACTTTCTTACAAACTGTGTGTTATTTGCTGATTTCATAATGGAAGTTTTCCATCAAGTTCTTGACATTAGTCCCAATATTTATTTTTTTTAATTTTTATTTTATATTTAATCTTTGTCATAAGCAGTAAGCTTTGTTTGCCCTGTGCATGGTAAACAATGCCACGTATACACAAGTACTCAACATGGTGAAGTATATTAGAAGGTATAAAAGTTATCTTAAATGGAATTAGGACAAATTTTATGCCAAGATATCCTAAGATATTATGTTATGGATTTAACATAAATCGATTACTGATTTAACTTCATGCTACTATGAGGATTACTATTACTCAAGTAATATAATTAGTTTTTACACGCTTCATAGGAAAACAGAGGTAGGTTGTGTTTAATTTCAAGGTTACAAGGAATCATATATAATACAAAGTAAAGAAAAATAATTTACACAAGTGCCATATTTTTAATAATTTTGGTTGTTCTGGGATATTATTATACTAGCTCTATCTAGTGGTCACATATGAATACTACACTGTTAATAAATATAAATTAAACATGATACAATTTACAACCCACAGTTTCTAGTTCACCTTGTGTAAACTGATTGTCAAATGACTTATAGGTATAGAACTTTCATTCCATTTATTCATTATTTTTATCACTTTGCAATAAATTCTGGCAAAAACATTTAATATAATGTCTACCTTCTTAAACATTTAAATGCACAATAAAATATTCCTAACTGTAAGTAGAATATTATGCAGCAGATTTCTAGAACTTACTTAAGTTGCAAAATGAAATTTTGTCTTCTTTTACCAAGAAAAAAATGTTGTTAGCCACTGTTGGCTATCAACAACCATCAATCCACTCTTGTTTCTGTGTGTTTGATGGTGACAGAAGTATTTTTAAATCAACTTTTTAATGCTTTACATGCCTTTCTTCTCAACTCAAGTGTATCATTTGACTATTGTCATAAAATATGAAAACTTAATGATAGGGTTCAAACACCAGTCTCCTTTGTCCAGGAATCTTTATAACCAATGCAATTCTGTGGATCTAGACCAGATGTGGTCCTCAGCTGTGCCATGCATGCATCTGCGGTTAGATTCTGTAGAGCATTTCCTGGGCATCTCGGGGTAGGTTGCCCCATGATAGTCTCAGCTGATGTGATTTGTTTCAGACCCTTCTTTAGGACAACCTAGATTTTTCAAGATGTGGCTGAGCTGCATAGAAATCCTCAGAGCCTCTTGTGGCCCAGACTTGGCATTGTTCTGTTTGCACTGTGTTCTGTACTCAAAACAGGACACAGGGAGCAGGACTGGAGAAGAAAGAGTCTGACCCAAGGCGAGGAGCTGTGAAATCATACTGCCAATGGCAGACACATGGGAAAGATGAAGAACTTTGGTTCAATTTTCACTCAGTCACAGCCTTAAAAAGGTTGTTTTTTTTTTTTTGTTTTTTGTTTTTTGGTTTTTTTGCATGTATTTTTACTTATTTAGAGTGGGAGGGATATGTGTTCTGTTGCTATAATTTGACAGGAGGGCTCTTCAAAGTTCACAAACAAGCTTACCTGTTTTCCATTAAATTTTGAGTGATAACCATTCCTATTTGGTAAGTGTAGGTCTACACATCTCTCTGTTTAGAAAAGACACAATATAAATTGCATCTTAATCTATTTTAAACTATGCACCGAATCTTCACTTGTCTACGGAAGCTAAATCTTTGAACAAAGAACCAGAAGACTTGATAGAGATCTGTGTCTTATTCTTATCATTCTTAACATGGTCAGAGGAGCAGTTTCTCCCTGCACTAGTCATGTGGGTATCCATGTTGACATGAGAGAAGGAAAAGCAAGTGAGGAATGAAACCTCAGAGTCCTCCTCCTCTCTTTCTCTCTCTCTCTCTCTATCTCTCTCTCTCCCATCACCCTCTATATTTGCAATATATATTTATATAGAATATAAATTATATATATGAATAATGTATTATATGTATTAAATGTACTGTAGGATTTCTTCCATTTTCTGAGAATCTTCCTCTCCATATGATTTAATATTGACTGTGATAAAAATAGAAACAAATCTATTTATTTCTAATTAAAATATCTAAATATTGCATAGATTAGCCTGGGCACATGTCAGTCAAAGAGAAGGAAATATTGTAGTTTTTAAAATATGTTTGTGACAACAATCACACTGATTCACTTTTATGTCAAAGTTCTATAAAAAATACAAATTTAAAAATACCTATGATTTTCTATGTCAGATAGAATGATTCTCTGAAGATAATATTAATATGCTGTATTTGCACTTTCCTAAATTTTGTAATGTGTATCTGTGGTATTTACCTTCTGCTGTACATTATGACATTTCTCCTACTGACTACCAGAGGTGAAAGTATTGAGTCATAGTTATGTGTCATTTTGCTCTAAAAATGATTTTGTACCAGTCATATTTCTGAAGGACTGATAACTATATTATTTTGATGGAAGAGGGCTGTGGTATTAAAGAACTCTTGTACTTTTATGACTTTACTGTAATTCAAAATATATTCCAAAAATAAAGAACAAAGCCAAATAATGGAAAAGAGAAATCATATGATAAAACTGAAGTTAATTATAAAAATATAAAAATATATATCTTTGTGATATATTTCCTACTAGAGTCAATGAAGAATTAATGAGATTTACATGGATCAATATAAGTGGGTATCATAACAGAGCTTCAGGAAGAGTTGCAGCGTACAACATTTAATAAATATTACAAAATAGAAAAGCAATAGTAGAATTTTTCTTATATGTGCATGTGTATGTGCCTTGAAAACTTTAAAAAACCATAAACACAGTGTTATTGCCAGGTGACTAGGAGAGCAGCACGTGAAATTCAACTTTCTTTCTTTGGTGATGACTGCTCAAAGAAAATCGAGGCAGATTTGTAAATGAAATAAAAATCATTCTGCTTCACAAACACATCACTATAAAATCATCCGAATGAATTACACTCAGCCAGTTTCAATTCTTACTGCTTTGCTGTCTGTGTTGTACACACATTTAAAAGAAGCGCTCCCGGATCAGCTCCACTGTCCCTGTTCGCGTCCTCACACTCGCCCCCTCCACCTTCTTCCTGTCTTTGTTTTCCTCCTTCTGGTTTTATGCAGGTCTTGTGCTGCTCTCCCATGCTCGCTTCCCTGCCTTTCCCCTCACTGCCTTCCCTGTTTTAGCCCACGCGCACTCCACCTCGTCCCCTGGCTGCTCAAATCTCTTCCAGATCCACACTGATCCAACCCTTCTGCTGCTTCTTTGGAATGGTGTCTGGTATCACCCGAGTTAAACACAAATTCCTTTGTCAGTTTGCCATAGAACAGCCTCATTCTGAACTTTCCAGTCTATTGTTCACTTGAGCACCAGACTCAGACAATTTTACAGCTGTTTCCTACAACCCACCGTTCCTGCACATTTGCTACCTTTGCATGTGAGATTCTCCCATTTGGAATAACTTCTCCACACATTGCTGTTGAGAATCTATCCCCACCCCCCCCCACCCCGTTTAAGATATAGCAGTCTAGTTTTTCCAAACTGTATTCTAAAGAATAACTCGTAACATTATCACAGTTAAAAGTAATTTGGGGGCAAATTTGGCAAACACTACATAGTGTAGTCAACTGTTGACATTTCCAAATAGAAGTAACATGACAGCTCTCAGAATTCTTGTTACAAATTTCATTGGGCTGAGTTGAGTCTGGAGTATCTCAAATTTACAATTCCGAATCATTTTTCTCCCTCACAATATTTATAAACATTTTGCTTGAAATGACCGGGAAGAGTTGTTCTATCCTGATGCATTTGCTCAGCAAATATTCACTGACTATCTTCCAGAATCGAGGCAGGTTTAAAGAAATATAAGTCAGACTCTTTGCCTTCAAGAATCCTGACAGTGTGACTGAGAACAGCACTCAGCCCACAGAGGGGTAGAATCGGAGGACATCAGGAGGACGGCCACCCTGGTGCCCCAGCTACGCCCGTGCCTATTGCAGAGAAGGTGAATCAAGGTCGTTGTCTAGAAGACCACATCTAAAGGAAGCTTTGAAAGAAGACAGAAAGGAAAGACAGACGATGTCAGTTGCAGAGCGGCAGCTGTGAGGAGGTCGGGGGCTGGCCAGGAACAGCTCATCTGAAGAACAGCAGAGGTCCTGCCAGGGCGTCCGCGATGCAGGCAGAGCAAGAGGCAAGAGTGGACATTGTTGATATCGGCCACCTGAGTGACTGCAGGCGCCTTCGGGAGAACGAAGCAGACAGAACTGCATAGGGGGATTCGTGTTCCAGGACTCTGTGACGCCCTGGAGAGCAGAGTCGGAAGCTGCTTTGGGCGGAGCACACACGTGCATCAAAATTCCAAATTAAGAGTACAATTATTATTAAACAGCCCCATTCCTGTCCCCAGGCTTTGTTATCCCGAACTTCCGTATTTCTTATTCCTGGAACAATAATTTTATGGCTGTGCTCTCAATAAGTGAAAACAACACTTAAAAATTAATTTTATTTTTATTTTTTCCTTTGTTTAGTTTTTTTGGTACGTATTAGGGATACATTGTGATCACATTCGTCATTGAGAACCTGTACCTGCCCATGTTGTATCTTGATTCTTATTTTTCCCATTCCCCTGCCCTGCCTTCAAATTCCCCACTCATCTATACACATTAGCTTTGTTTCCATTTTTCCTTTTTACCATCAATTTTTTCCTTTTTTACTTCTTCCCTGTCCCCATTCATTTTCTTTTCCCCTTTGAACATTTTCTTCCTATTTCACAATACTCATCACACATTTTGGACCTCATTTACACTTTCAGCTTTTCACCACGGAGAAACAATACAATGTTTACACAAAAAATGACCTAAAATAAACACACGAGATTTTGAATTTAAATATGGTAAATATTTCAGAGAGCCAATAGCAGCTCTCATCTGGAGAAACTGGAGGAAGTGATTATAAACGTTGTGCATCTGCGTGAGGACGGGGTGGTGGGCAGGAACGGGTAATGGTAGAGGTTCTGATTTAGCTACAAAGTATGTAACTCAGCCATGACTGACTCCAGTTTTGGCAGTGGTGGTCAGAGCCATGCTCCTAGGAAACCAGCTTTGCTACTAGATTTATTACAGTAGTCTAATAGTGTCCCCGTTTATAATTATAAATTAACAGTTTTTTGTTTATAGATTTGAATTCAGTTGATGAATGTTTTCACTTACAACTCCAGACATTTTTGTGACAGCCAAATTTCCAGTCTAAAAGTATGCCTTTCAAGTGTTTAATTGAAGCTCATCTACTATGTCTGAGGTACTCACCCACCTTTGGTTTAAGAAATGACATACGCATTCTCATCCTCCTACTTTTATACTCCTACTTGTACTCGACCCTAATTACAGGAGATTTTATAGTAATGGCTTTTGACTGTACTTCTGTGTAATTTTTACATTTAAAATTATTTATTGATATAATTTACATATATATAATGGTCACAATATCATGCAGCTCTGTTTAGTGACTGAGTGACTCAAGGGTTCTATGCTATGTGAAAATGAAAAAAAATTTTTTTTTTTTTTGAGACAGAAGCTTTTTTTTTTTTCTGTAGGTCAGGCTGATTGCAACCTCTTGAGTGTATCTAGGAGGCAGGACTGCAGGCATGTAACATCACATACAGCTTATTAAGCAAATATTTTGTAGTGTACGTACATAGAGAAAAAAATAGTGAGATTGACCTATCCTTTTAATTATATTCATGAACAAAATAAAATTGAATTCTTTTTAAGACACTCTTTCAAAAAAACCCCAGGATAAAAACATGGTAAAAGTAGTAGTTTATAAAATGATAAGAAAACCAAAACAAACTACCAAGCTAAGATGAAAAAGGACTATTGAATGTGATTAATGGTGAGTTACTATCTTGAGGATTGATTACCTGATTGTCAAGTAGCCAGGATGAAGTGGACCTGCACCTGGTGGCCACAAGCAACTATTCCAACCACTGTCTTCTGTCCTCTATGACATTGTCTGGGCATTTGATTTTATTCAGACCTTCAAATTAAATGGGGTATTCTAATGAAGCATCTGAAATCATACACAAAGCAAATCTAAGTATACTGAAATTCTAATCTCAATGTCCAAGAAGAAATTTTCAAACACAGTCCTATTTAAAATTAGCCTTGTTTTACACAAAGAAAACAAAAGCCAACTATAAGATAAGTCTTATTTGGATTAAAATATACCACTTTGAATTATATCTTATATGAAATTAAAAAAAATTAGTTGTGTGTCATATCACACACATTCCATTGCCAATATTCTGCTGTGTTGATCTACAAAACTAGTAAATACATATTTCAACCTACTAGATTAGGTATGGATTCTGTATTTCTGCATGTATCTTTCTTGTATCCTTGTTGGGGAAAACGTGACCATCAGGCAGCTACCTCTGAAAATCACCACTAGTCCAGACACTGTAATTCCTCATGTGGAGGAATATGCGCAGAGTTTCCTGTTCTTCATTTCTTTTGGTTCATGTCCTGTAGAACAGAAGAAAAGATCAATCACAGTTCTCAAGTCTAGTACCCTTTGAGACAGATTACTTAATATCTTTCTCTTCATCGCTGTCCACCTCCCCCTCCCACTCTTCATCTGTAAGCTGTAGAAAATAATCTACTAAATATAACTAAGCTTGTGTCGATGAAATATTACATATGCAAAAATACTTGGCAAAAATTAAAGCTCTAGACAGCTGTTTTTAACTACAGACAGTAAAGAAAAACATGTGTAACCATATCTACTATGATTCATTTTTATCTTATTTTTAACAAATCAAACATATTCTATGTTCTTAAACTAAAAAGATATCTTCCCCAAATTATGCGTAAGACTACTTATGACTATGAAATTTTCTCAAAATATAACAGGATAGTTTCAAAGACGATAATTGCCAAGAAGGCTTAATTGAAGGAGCCCCATTTTTAACATTGAAAATTTAAAATGAAATGAACCTCAAGAAAACTGTAATATATTTTAGATAACAAAGTGGGATTTTCCTCGTGTACTAATTCACACTGCTTTCTTCAAATCGCACTGTAAGTTAATCCTTAGAGGAACCCACAGTGAGTGAAGTGAAAGTAAATATGAAGTTGTCTCTGCTTTTTTCATTTTGTCTCCTCTTCCTGGCCTTTCGCTGAGGAAGTGAGAAACCTGGAAACAGTACAGGATAAAAACGCACAAACAAACAAAAGTCCCCAACCGAAGCACACTGCCTCACCGTCCACAAGAAAGCTGAAGAAAATCACTGCTGTATTCGGCCACACATTATGGAGAGAACTCCAACCACGCCATCAAAGCTAAGTGGATGAGCCGACAGTTCTCTACCTGGGGCCATGACCGGCAGCTCAGTGTCCAAGAAAGTCAGTGTCGAGAAGAGCTGGGACCTCCATCCCAGCCAGGGTCCCAGTGCGCCTCACAGTTTTTCCCAGCCTTGTTGGAGAGGGCCGTGTGAAGGACTGACCTCCACTTACACCAAACAGTGATGTGGAGGCTGCCCCCGCCATGTTGTCATGGGCCTCCTGCAAACGAGGACTGGGGCTCCCACCCTGCAGTAAGCACCTTCCCTTCCCAAAGGGCCAGCGGGGGAGGCAAGAGCCAATTCAATAAATACGTGTGCATTCAATCATTATGTTGAATGGTTTTGTGGTTTGTTTTAAGAGTATCTATTTTTATTTTTGTTTTCTTAGAGCTTTTTCCTGAAAGGAATGTGTATTATTTTTTACAGTCAGGCAAAATTGTACAGATGTTTTCATTTTGAAAAACAAACACGAGAAGGATTGCGGTATAATTTAGTTAACAGCACAATTACCTTTGATTCCAGTGCTGACATTGTTTTGTGAATACTGTAAACCATTTCATGATTCTGGGGGAGAAAAATAGAAGAATAAAAGAAGAAGAGGCAAATTAAAATATGATCATATTGCAAATAACATATTGAATCTTTGTACTATGTATATAATTCACACAATGTGCTGAATTGGACAAAAATCACACACATTTGTTATAGAAATTTCTCTCCAGGTTAAGTGAGTGAATATGAAAACGTTTTGGGATTTAGTGGCAAAAATAGGAACATAATTCCTTTCATCATAGTATCATAAAAGTAAATAATTAAATTCAATGAGACATAGTTGAAATATATTTGGATTTATAAGTTTAGGGATCACTGTTTGCTTTATAGATAGGCCAAATTGTAATGTTTTTATAGTGAATGAATCGACAAGTTTTAGAATACTTTTTGTTGTCATTACACTATGTTCTGCAGCAGAAAACCTAAGAGTTTGAAGTCAATGAACTAATGTTTTGAAATCAATTTTGACTATTATGCCATACAGTGTACTTAGGAAAAGTACCAGTTTTTAAATATCAATTGGTTTAAAGCTTTAGGATGACCTAGAGAGCAAGGACTGTAGGCTCAGGCCATAGGCTCAGTCAGAAAATAATAAACAGCTGAGTATGGTGCTGTGCACCTGTAACCCCAACTCTCAAGACGCAGAAGCAGGAGGATCTCTGTGCATCTGAGGCCAGCTTGGACTACATGATGAGATCTTGTTTTAGCAGCCAGGATGAGAATTAATATTACTGCTTCACAAGTTTGGAATTAACATTACTAAACATTTATATATAAACATGTTTGGTTAATTTTCCCTATTAGATTGAATTTGAATTCAAATTGCATTTGAATTCTTATCTAGCTACTTCAATGTTCATTTTAATTCTATAGTACATATTACTGGTAAATTTAGAATAATCTGGGCTGGGTTTTAGCTCAGTGGTTCTGGCGTCTGCTTTGTAAGTGCAAGGGCCCAGGTTCAATCCCGGGTGATCACATACAACAATGCCCGGTGTGGAGACTCACGCCCAGCAGCAATCAGAACCACTTGTCACAGTGCTGGACGTGGTGCCTCATGCCTGTAATCCTAGAATTTGGGAGGCAGAGGCAGGAGGATTGCTGTGAGTTCAAGGCTGAACTCAGAGCCAGCTTGAACTGCCAAAGCGAGATCTTGCCTCAAATAAATAAGTACATAAATAAATAATTAAAAAAACCATAATAATGTTTTTTAATGACCATAAATATAGAAGATTTGACTTACTGAGAATGGGAAACACTTCATACCTAGAATTTTATCTCAAGAATTCTCAAAAAACACTTGACATAGACTCATAAATTCAATAAATATGTGTGTATGAAAGGGACTTAAAGCACCAGTCATTTCAAGGACTGAGCCCAATGCAAATCAGAAGAGGCTGTGCCCTTTTCTGTGCAGCTGAAGACAAACAGGATAAATGAACATAGAAAATACTGTGCCGAGAAAACTAATTAAAGGGGAAATAAAAAATGTGTGCTTTTTGTATCTAATCACTTTATGCATCTATTTATGAAAACATTGCTGTCATTATATTACTTATATTGTTATTATTGATGTCTATTACATCTATTCAAGACCATTTCTATTTAAATCATTTTTTTCAACTGAGGTTGTTAAATCCAAACACCTTAAAACAGAAGTTTAAGTTACATTTTATGTACCTACAAATAAGAATTGTTTAATAAAGCTCAGAATATCAAACCATAAAAGAACTAAACTGGATTTCACTTGTGACTTCAGACAGACTCATTTTATTACTTTATAACTCTAAATTTCTCTTTATTTATTTCTCTATTATTTCTCTAAATGTCTCTTTTATCATATACTTAATGTGATCAGCATAAATTACTTTTAATTTTTCCTTCAACACTAATGAAAAGTGTAACATTTAAAGTTATTTTATTAAATGGATTATAATAAATATAAACTCATGATTTCTGCAAGTAAGTTACATTGTTCTTTTATTGATAAACTTAGGATCATGTTCACCTACTTCTTAATAAAATGTATAATCTTCCTCTGGTGAAACTAAACATTATATTACTCATTATTTTTATTACCAATACTTTTCACTACTCATACATTTTTGCCAGTCTTAAATATATTTTATTTGTAGTGCCAAAAGTTTTAAAAATCATTATTTTATTTCCTTTCTGATACTTTCCTTTATTTTACTCATTTTCCTACTAATTAATCTTAATTCATTCACTTTCTAATAAAGCTTAAGCAAAATTGATGTCAAGCATGTAAAAGTCCTTATTCCACTATGAGGGATGATTTTGTACTCATTCATCTATTAATGATTAGGAAATGATAGAAATGCTATATTTTATGTGTTTATTCACTATGTTAAAATAAATTAAATGCACATATTTTGTCCTAGAGTTGCAGAAAATGGATTATGGTCAAATTTGATTATTAGAATGGCCTTTTTATTTTTATGCATTTTATACATTAATATTAACTGGAGGAAAATGGCCATCTGGCAGGAATAAATAAATGAAATAGATCTAATACAAATTTAAAAAAACAAAAATTATGTCAGTTGATACTCTATTTTACATTACAATCCTTAAATTCACTTTATTCATATAGTTCTTGTTTATATGGATAAAATAATATGAAGCAAGAAAATATCATTTTAAGTCAATTTATTATTGATATTTAATTTTTGATAAGTTCCTGAATAATAGTAACCAGTATAACAAGACAAACTTCATAAATAAACTCTATTGATAAGGATGTGTCAACAAAGGTGTTGTCTGAGAACGTTAAAAATTGAGTATATATTGTGCATACAAAGCAACAGAAAATATATTAGAAATGTGAAGAAGATAGAAATAAAAGAAAAGAATTGCTAAAATTAAGGTAGAAAATATCAAAGCTAAAATTAAAATCAAGAATAATACACCAGAGTAATGAAGTTAGATTTCTAAATATATTTTTGATAATATTGCTTTGTATTTTGTTTTTATGGCATCATAATTTTATATTATTTAAAATAAAACATTATGTACATATAATGCAGTATGATTAAAATAAGCTAATCAGTATATTCATCACATCTCTTGCCTGTCAGTTATTATGGTCAACATTTAAAATTACTTTAGTTCTATTGAATTATGTGGTATCTATCACACATTATTAGTGACTATATGTCTCTACTGCACAACAAATTTCAAACTTTTTCTCCTATCCTAAGCACTGTACTCAAAGCTTGCTACTGCCTCTGTGAATCATCTTTCTCCCTTCCCCTGAACTCTGCTGACCATTTTTTTCTGCTTTTATTTTCCTATGAGTAATTAGGAATTTCCTAATCTAACATAATTAGATTACAGATTATACAAGCTTTGTATCTCTATGGTGAATTGTCTAAGAGCTACTTTATAAAGAGAAAAGATCTGTTTCATTCTCCATTTCAGAGTTTCAAGAACCTAGTGCTTCATCAGCTCAGGTGAGAGCCCTCTCACCTGCAGTCACATCACAGGGTGTGTGTGTGTGTGTGTGTGTGTGTATGTAGAGTCTGTATCACCAGATAGGGAGTCAGAGAAACTCCTACCAAGCAACCCTCCTATCTGGCTCCACCTCTCAACAGCACCACCCTGAAGATCTGGTCTCCAATCACAATGGACCCTTGGGACTCAAAATCAATTTTCAAAACACAGCAATTCATCTTCTAGCTTTCAAGATTTCATATCTGTCTCCCAGTCCAAAAGGTAATCCTTTCATTCCCAAGAGTCCCCAAATCTTAACTGTTTCAATATTGCTCAAATATCTAAGTCTAAAGTTTTGCTTGAGACTCAATACAAACTCTTTTGGCTTCTGAGCCTCTATAAATCTAGACACAAATTGCATATTTCTCAGATATGGCAGTGAGACACAGGGTGAATATTTCTACCTGCAAAGGAAGCATGACAAAAGTAAAAGGATGATGGGACCAGAGTAAGGTGCAAATTCTGCAGGTCAAACATGGACATGAGATCATGCAGGATCCTGGGCACAGGGCACAGACAGATGGACTCTAGGACCTCAGCCAGCAGGCCAGCCCCTGTGGTTTTGCCAAAGGCTGCTGTAATGCTGCTCTTAGAATTTGCAGCTTTCTGGACTGTTGTGGCACACTGCTGGAACCTCTGGTGCTGGCGTCTCCACATAAATGTCCCTCCCATACTCCAGCAAACATCGGCCCATGGAGAGAACACTTCTGTGCCCGGTCTGACCACCCAAGCTTTCCTTCCAAGCCTCAGTGGAAGTTCCCATGACCCAAGGCCTCTAACTCTATTCATCCATGTAGAATCTGCATCCATTGATGACACTAAGGTATGCTACTGGCATGTGCTGTGCCTGAGCTGGTTGGAGTCCTGGCCAGAATGCCTGGCTGGCCCAAGATCATAGGGCAACCGGGCCTCTCTCCTCAAACATCTTTTCCAGGACTGGTTTTGAAATAAATTTGTACATTTAGGCATTAACAGAACTTTGATGGGTGGGGCAGCCCTGAAGATTTCTGAAATCCTAGAAAAGTGTCTTTTCTATTGTCTTGAAAATGCGCCTTCTTAGGGTGTGCAGGGAGCCCAGGCTCTGCTGGACCCTCTTATTCACACACCTCCTCGTGCTGATAATTTTTCCTGACTGGGCTGCAAATTTCTCAAAATTTTCCACTCTGCTTCCTTTTGGTCAGCGGAATTTTGCCTAATACTGGGAAATAATCATTCATGCCACAGCTTGTATGTTTTTTGTTTTGTTTTGAAATATCTCTGACAAAAAAATTAGTCCATTACTCTCAATTTCAACCTCCTAGAACTTTTAGGGCATGGAAATAATATAGCCAGGTCCTTTGCTGCGGTGTAACAAGAGTGACCTTTACTTCAGTTCCCAATATAGTCCTCATTTTCATCTGAAGCCTCACTAATGCGCCTTCCATTTACATTTCTATCAGTATTCTAGTTCTCTCAGCACCCACCACAATCATGTAAAACACTATATTTATGTGAATTCTAGGTTTTCTCTAGCAAGCTCCTTCAAACTCTTCCAACCTCTTCAAAAGAGGTTCTCCACATTTGCCGTTCTTGTAAGTGCTTCATTTCTCAGCATCAATTTTCTGTATTAGTTGGGTTTGCCTTGCTATGACAAATGCGGGAGGCAGCTAGTCCATAAAGACAGATGGTTTATCAACCTCAGGTGTTTCAAGATTCAAAATCTAGGACCAGGTGGTTTGCATTTACTCGGCTTCTGATGAGAGCACAGGATGGGGGCACATTACGCAGGAACCTATGTTGGAAGAAGTGAACAAAATAAACAGAAGTGGTAGAGAGAAACTATGTATATGCTTCCAATAAACCAAGAAGCTTTGGCTAGCTCCACTTACCAAAGATTTCTTTTTCTCCTAAATGTGACACATAGGAAACAAGACTTTAATCTCCCTGGAGCTGTGGGGAACCCAGCCCTATGCAGATCCTCAGAAGTGAATGAGAAGATGGAGTATTTCCTTTCTGAGTCTGCCTCATTTCACCCAACACAAGGTAACCCTGGCTGTCCCTAGGCTGGGCTCCCATTCTCCCTTTGCCCTCATGCTAAATTCTAAAGAAAAGCTACATCTCAATATTGGGAACTGTGGACAGTTTACTCGGATTTTGCACTTACGTGGACTCACAGATGTTTGCCCTGACCTGCAGGATCAGTTACTGGGATTATTGCGGACACCTGCTCCACCCTGTAGGCTTTTAAACTACATGGATTCCTGAACTAGAATTATTGACCTTAAAATTTACTGGGATTTAAAGATGTCTGCACTGTCTTATGGATCTTCAATTATAAGGATTATTGGGGGACTGCCTTATTTTATGTATGTTAGGATTATGAATATGAAGGCTTGGTACCAAATAAAGGTGTGGTGAATTTGGGTTATGGCCTCTTCTGCTTCCTCTTCTGCTGCTGCAGTGTTTGGCCCCTTTCGTCACTTCTTAGAGTGGCATGAGTCCAGCCCAGGTTCAGCTTTTTTTTCAAGGTTCTGATTTTGTTGTTTATTAATACTTTTGCTGTGGGACTCACTGGGAACAAGCATTTGCCACTCGGGTTCTGGCTGCATCCTCTTCCCCTGTCTCCCACATTCAATGATTAAGATAATAACTGCTTAATCATCTTTCTTTACACTTAAAATATCCAAAGTGACCTTCAAATTCAATCAGAATATGTAAGATGCTACTTCACCTGTAGAAAAGCCATGAGTTTGCCTGAAGAATTAGCCCCAAGTGTTCAATCTCTGTTGAGATGTTTTGGCCACAGAACAAAATACAAATACCTCAGATGACAAAGATCCTGCTCAGCAAATGACCGTCCAGCCCATCCTGCCACTGAACTTCTTTGTTTCCCTGTGGAGTTTCCAAAGTTGCTTTTTTCAGAGGAATGAAATTTTCTCCATCTCCCAGGAAACTAACCCAAGAATAATCCAATTCCTTTACTGTCAACATCTGTCTCTCCTGTATTAGTTTTCTAGCTACAAGCAGATGGATTTGAGCCTGGGTACAGGATAGAATTTCACCATGTACAGAACATACCTTGCTGATCCATTCATACTGGAATATGTTCAACTGTTCAATATAGAAGATACAAGTCCTTTGGATATGTTCTCAGAAATGAGACAGTTGCATTGAATTCTAATTCCCTTCTTGTAGTTATTGAAGTAAACCATATGATTTTCCATAATTGCTATTTTAATTTTATCAATAGTTAAAAAGATGCATTTTGTTTTCCATTCTTTAGATACTTCTTACCTTTCACGTTTCTGATAAAAGCTAAGTCAAAAGTATAAGGTGGTATCTCACCATGGGTTCCATTTGATTTCCATACTGAATAGCGCTTTTCTGCATTTTTTTCATGATAGTTATTGGCCATTTCTGGGTACTCATTTCAGACATTTCTTCTAAATATGATTGCCAAATTTTTAATTATGCTTTCTTTCTACATTTTAATAATTGAAGTATCTTACACTGTACATGTAAAATGTTCAACCCTACTTAAATACATGGATTGCACATAATTTCTTCCATTCTGTAGATGATATCTACACTTTGTTAATAATTGTTTGAAACTGTCTGCTAGTCTGTCTATTTTATTATGTATCCTTTTGGGTAATATAAAAAAAATCATCACCTAGAAAATGTCCTGGAACTTCCCACCAGTTTTCTTTCAGTAGTTTTACTCTTTCAAATGAACCTAGGTTGATTTTTGTATTATGCAAGACAATAGTTGAATTTTCTTCTTCTGCAGGTAGGCATCTAATTTTGTTTTTCTTTCAAACACTTATTTTTTAAAATTTTCATTATATCTGGAGCAGATCATATTGAATAACATTGGCTTCTATATTTTTTTATTATTAGACATATCTCTGTCTTCTTTTATCTTTTCTTTCAGTGAGTTTTGTTTTTAAACTCATTTTCACTTTTTATTTTGTCTATAATTTTGTTTTCTCCTCCTGAATCCTCAACATAAATCTTTTTGTGAGCAAAACAAATATAACCTAATATGATAGTTCATTCTACTCCACTGTGACCCAGGAAAGAGATTATATTGTTTAGTCTTTATGCTGCACTGAAATATGCCTAATACCCTATGAATAAGGACTCATAATGTACACTTTAAATTTATATTGTACCCCACTTCAAAAATCTTAATATGATAGTCAATTTTTATTTAAGCAAATTATTAAGTAACTAGATAGTTTTAATTTTCTTGGACAGAAACTTTTCTCACCTTGTAATTTATTAATTCAAGTATGAAATTCTTTATATAAGATTCCATTGCTCCACTGTGTTTAACTACTAAATTGTAATATATTTCTCTTTGCGGTTGTGTTCTACTTTGCCTGGTTTTTCTCCCTTTATCTCAATGTAGAGGTACAACTCATGTTATAATTTTAAGGGTGTGTGCATGTGTGTGAGAGGACAATGGAACCTATGTTTCTTGGGATCATATAATAAGTAACCTAGAAGAAATTAAAACAGGTACTTTTTTCCTCTGGTTCAACAATCATGGTGAGTCTTTTCTAAATTAATAAACTGAAGCAGTACAAAGGAAGGATTAGAAAGAAAAATCACCCACTTGCACTACTCAGAATAAGAAAATTGCATTCAGCCAATTTTTAAAAGCATTTTTCATATAAATCATATTCACTTATCTTTAAAACGCCTACTCCTACTTTTCACCTACATTGTTCTGTAGTTATTAATACTAGTTATGAATGGTGGTGAAAAATTACATTTCAAACTTGTACTGAATAATATGTTGAATAAATTGCATGTTCTGTCAGGAATAAAATCTACTTGTTTTTATAGCACACTGAATAAAGAAAGAAATTTTAGTCTTGTCAGTTCAAAACTACAAAATTGATACAAAGTTTACCAGAATTAAGACCATATCTAATTGCTTTCTAAAGAGATACCATGGAAGTGGACAGACTCTATGGAAAGGTGGTAGAAGGTTAGTAGAAATCTATGAAATGAAGATATATTTAGAGAGCTAGCTCATTAGCAGAGCTATGGTGTTCACCGTGTCCTCTGTGAAGTGGACAGTGAGATGCATTTAGAAATGAAAGTGGCTTGTGGAGGGATAAGGACTATAGAAGAAGTAGAGGGGATACATAACATTGAGAAGAGAATATCCTCAGACTGAGGCATAGTTGACATTTAGGAAAGAAAAGGAAAAAGGAGGAATAGGCAGAATTGAACAAGTAGAACGTCAGATGTTCACAGAGTTATGGCGAATTCTCAGACTGGTCATCAGAAGAGTCAGAGATCCACCATGACTCAACAGCACTGACAACTTCAAACATGTTCAACTACCAGCTAGCCTGTGCAGTTCTCTAGCACTTTCTTTACTATAGCCTATTTACCATGGGTGGCAAAGCTTACCCCTTGTTCAAAACAGATCAATTTTTCTATGTACATTTTGGAAAGAACTCCTTCAAGTCACAGAAGGACAATTTCCTGAGGAAAAGTTTAAAAGAGGAGAAGTAATAGCATGAGCTACAACACACAACAGTGCAGGGAGTCTTAGAATGTGATTGGTAATTTAATTTTCACTTAAGCATTCTAAATTCTTTTTGCCTTTGATTCTCATCTTCGAAGGCCCCAGGAGCTCACCTAGCGGTGTTCCTTACATTCTCATTCTTAAGGAGAATGGTTCCTAGAACCATTCTTGTCATATTTGAGCTGTTTCATTTTCTCCTTGATGTTCACACTGGGAAAGAAAACCTGACACATCATTTTCCTCCTTGGGTTGTTCAATAACTGCCCCACCTCCATTTATGGATCAGATTCAACTTTTCCAGAGTAAATGATGATTTGTCCTCTTGCCTATAGAAACTGAGGTGTAAGGAGTCAGGAAAGCTCAGGTAGCAGCACAAAGCCTTTAAATCAAAGGGTCCTCTGTGTGTTACTTTGCAGGTGGACTTCCTTTTGGAACTACAACTGCCAAGGCTGCAATTTCCAAAATTATGATGATGGGAAGCATCACTATTTCAATTGTTCTTGGGGAAAAATGGGTATATAGGTCTCTCATTCTCCTCTTAGATTCATGCACTATTTCTACCAAGGATTCAAGGCCACTTAGAATCTGATTCAGTGTAAGTACCTCAGTTGGGAGAGATTACCTTCAAAAGAGTACTGTAGATTCACCTCTTGTACATCACTCCCAATCATTTCTGAAGCTAGTTACTTCCAAAGGGTAATATTTGTAGTAAGCACCACAGAGTCCATGGTGGTGTGTCTGCTCCTACAGTTCCTGTGTAGTAAAAAAGCTTCCCTGTCAAATACTGTTTTGTCTGCGTCTTTCCAGCAGAGCACTGAAAACTCTAGGAAGGTTTCTCTGGTTGGACTCTGACAGTAATAACCCTAAAACTCTCATTCTACCTCTTTGTTGCCACTTGACCTGGATTCTTTGAGAACTGTTTCTTCTATCACCAACACTGGTTTATTCAATTTCCCCTAAGGGATGTTTGGCTTCCTGACTTTGGTACCTGCCTCAGTCCATAAATAGTGTGTCACTTGAAGAATACTCTGAAACCTCACCCTTGAGTGAATCTTTAGCCCTCACAAAATATATCCATTCTAGTATTCTCAACTCACTGAGACTTCTTGCCCTTCCTGTATTGTCTCTGACAATAATTCTGTTATTCAACCCTGTTCTGCATAGGCAACACTTTCTCCAATTTTCTAGAAATCACTCTGCTATAAGATTTACACCACATCCTTGGGCACTTGTCAGATGTCAAATTCTATATCTCAGATGTATGACCTCAAAACCATAATCTCTCTTGTATCTAGTCTTACCTTTCAGCTCCTGTAATTAAACACATTCAAAATCTGTTCCCATAGTACTTCCTTGACTTCGGTTAAAGAGATCTGACTCATTTAACTCATGTGACATTGTAGTTTTGTAGTATATCAGACCTAGATTTTTCTGGTTGAGTGTTCCTCATAATTAATCATAGAAATCCATCTGTCAACCTAGAAATAAAATGAGAGAACTCCTGATGGGAACTCCTAGTGACTTCTTGGAAGAGGCTTCCGAAACGACTCTTGCACAATAACCCTGACTTGGGAGCTGGGGAGTGGTATCTTTTAATGACAAGGTCATTTGTGTGAGTATTAAAGGTTCAGAAGCATCTGAGGTTCAAATAACTTGGCACATACTCTTTGATATCCCATCCATACTTGCATGTTATAGTTTTTAAAAATATCTTGATACAAGAGATTTGCCTCCGAGTCAGGTTGAACTAACTGAACAAAATAACCACATTGAGTATTACATTCTGAGTTTAAGTTTATCTGGTCTTCTACTACCAGTAAGAAGACATGATGACTGAAGAGGTGAAAGCGTTCCCCAATGAAACAGTGTAATGTTGATTAAAAATTGAAAAAGGAACTTCTAATATGGAAATGTACAGTATGGTGATGGATTGAAAGAATCAATATTATTAAAATAGGCACAAACTCAAAGTGAAATATTCAATATTCAAAGCATATTCAATGAAATTTCTGTCAACAGACTAATGATGTTTTTTATAGAACTAGGTAAAATGATTGCTAAATTTGTATTGAAATCCTTTCAAAATCTTAACAACTAATGAAATCTTGAGCAAAAACAAAACAAAACAATAAGTCAGGAAGCATTACACCACTCAGCTTCAAAGCATACCACAAAGCTGTAGGAAAGAGAAGAGCATGGAACTGGCAGAAAAATAGACATGCTGAACAGTAGAGCAGAAATAAACTGAAGTCTCTACAGTAAACTGATTGTCAATGAAAATGCTAAAATACAGTTGAGAAAGGGAATCTTTTCATTTTGAAGTGTTGAAAAAATTTGATATTCATATGGAATTGAATGAAATTATACCTAATCTCTTGCTAGTTACAAAAATTAATTTAAAATGAATAAAAATATGTATGTCTGAGACTTGAAACAATAAAGTCAATAGGATAAATGGGAGAAATGCTTGAAGACATTTTCATACTAAAATAGTTTTTGACAAGACTTTAACAGTACAGAATACAAAACAAAATAATCCAACATGATTTATCAGCAGCCACTACACAGCAAATAAAATTATGAACACAGTGAAGATATAGTGTACCAAATAGAAGAAGATGTTTTTGGAACATGCATTTGACAGAGTACATAAGAGTCAGAGTACGTAAGGATGTTTTAAAAATTCAGCAGCCAATGAATAACCTAATTTTAATTAAAAATGAACAGTAGGATTAAATAAACTTTTCTCCAAAGAAGACATACAGATGACCCACAGTTACAGGACAAATACCCAGTTTCATCAATCATCATGGACATTAAAATAAAAAATGACAAAGATATTACCCTACAGCAGTTAGACGGGCTACTGGTGGTGGATAGTACATGGGACCTCTGGACCCTGGGTCTTGCTATGTAGCTCAGGCTAGCCTCAAACTCATTGAGATCTCTCTACTTCAGCTTCTGAGCACTGAGCTTATAGGAGGGTGTCACTATCCCTTGCTCCCTGTACACTGTTGTTAGAAAATGGAAATCGGCATAGGAGTTCTTCACAAAATTGAAAAGAGAAGTACAGAAGGATCCTGTGATGTCTTCATCACAGTGTGAGACACTGATTCAGTACATGAGTTTGTATATTGCCAAGATGGAAGGAACCCGAGTGTCCATCAACTAATGAGTAAATTTTGAAAATGTGGAACCCATCTAAGTGGGGGATAGTTAAGCTATAGAAGGAATGGAATTGGCCATTTGTAGTAACATGAACAGACCAGGAAATCATTATATGAAGTTAAGTAAGTCAGGCACAGAAAGCCAAATGTCAGATGATCTCACTCATTTATGGGGGAAAAGAATTTTAATCTTTTAGAGTTTGAGACTATAATAGGGGTACCCAGAAGTAACAAATATAGGAGGGGAGGAGTGGAGAGGAAAAGGCTAATTGATGGGGACTACCTTGTAGGTGGATGGGAACACAAGGTCCTGGCATGTACTTGCACAGAAGGGTATTTATTTTAGATAATAAAAATATATTATGTATTTCCAACACACAGAAGAAGGTATTTTGAATGTTCTTACTGTGAGGAGGTGATGAAAGTTTGAGGAGATCTGTATGTTTAATATATTCTTAGTATTTCACAACATACAAATGTGTTGAGGCCTCGGATGGCAAACACCACATATACATAATTTTTATATTTGTATATCATTAAAATAAGTTATTTTAAACACAAAAATTGAGAAATAATGGCTAACTTTGTGAACCTCCAAACAGGCACCAAGTCCTTTACCTTTAGTTCTGCATTATAAAAATGTAGCTTTTCATTCTGCAACCATTAAACACCAAACTACTTAATAACAAACAGAATTCTATTGTGAGAGTGTGCATAATTCTGCTCATGTTTTTCAAACTTCTAATTCATTGTAATGGCCAGAGCACTCGCTTCCAGTGACATATTCTTCTAAATTGCTATCTCACTATCAGCAAGATTTGTAGCAATGGGGGCAAAATTGTACTTCACCGCAATGATAATAAAGCAGTTCCCTAGCCCACGTCTGGAAACATGATGGTAGAACCAAGATGGTATGATGGCAGGAGGTAGATGCAGAATTACAAATGCAAGAGATGTCTTGTGGGGCTGTGCTGTGAAAGATAAACGGAGGGTGAAATGGGAATGGCTGTGAAAAACCTCAGATGATACTGCAAATCTGTCCTGGACAACCTGAGAGTTCCAAAGCAGTGATTAACTGGCAACAGAACCACTTTGGAGAAAAGAATAGTCAAAGCCAAGTATTTCTAATATCCCCAAACTTAAGATGCTCAGATTGTAAGCTCTTTGAGACTATGGGAGTGTTTCTTCATCTCGACGATGACAGGAGTCAGGAAAACAGAAAGAGTGTTCTGTTTTTTTGTTTAATTCAAATCTTTATTGGTACGTTATGAATACAGGTCATCATCACATTCAACACTGAGAGTTTGTACCAGAATATAACATGTTTCAATGGCTGCACCTGAAGTCTTTCTTTAAAACATTCATTACTTTAATTGTATATATTTATGGATGGCTATGTGATAATTTGACACATGTATTTTATGTAAAGATAATAGAGTAAGTACCATTTGCATCTCCTTAAGCTTTAAAAATGTATAATGAGTGTAATCCCTATATTTATTTGTGAGCTATAGTTTGGTATTTCAATCTATTTATGTCGTGTGCACTGACTCAACCAGAATGTGTGAGGTTTCCAACTCATTATCTTTCACGTGGAGATTCTGAGATCCTACTAGTTCTTCATAAAGTATATATTATGTAATTGTGAAATATAAACACTCTGCTGGGCCATTCCACAGGAGAACTTGCACCTGGAGGCTGTTAGCTAGGTCCTTGAATTTGACTGGAAGGGTATTGCCATGACAGTCTGTCCAAGTGGACTGTTTCCTATGTCAGACTTGTGTGATCACAAACACAAGAGCAGAATGTAATTGAGTACATTGTATATATAAAATAGAGCAAAAGATTTACCTTCCCTGGTTTGTAAATGTCATAGTTGATGTAAACCCACTAAGAAATACAACTCTACCAATATAGCACTACATTATAGTTATTTAATTCCAAGTAAGATACATATCACAGGAAAACTTACCCCTTTTATCATAGTTAAACAATTCACACAAGAAAAATGCTGCACCTATGATAATTGACTGTTCAAAGAATAGTCATCTTATAAACAATAAAAATTATCTTGTATATAGCAACATGGCTTTCTAATATCCCAAATATATATGTGTATTTAAAGCAACTATGATACTTTTAAAATTTTTTCTCTTCTACTATCTTGAAAGTGACTATAAATATGAAATAGAGAATTAACAGCCTGAAAAAATACCCCCCAAAAACATAGACAAGCAAGACCTAACTTTAATATACTTTATTTTAGCTAACACTCTTTTTACAGCAGGATGCTGAAGCTGAATAACTAGATAACTAAGATGTCTGTATTCAATGACAGTTTATTGGAAGCCTTGTACAAAAGACTCCGACCAACATGTGGCTTCCCATGGTGACTCAACAGCTGAGAGTGGACAATCTTTAACAGAAAATGTGAACTTCTGTATCAGACCTCAGTACAAGAAATGAAGTTAAGATTGTAACAAAAAAGTAAGGAAACAAATTTTATATATATGGGGGGGTGGTAGGGTGGGTGGGGCTATGGGAAAAAATGAGAATTAAGTTGTGTCTTATACTGGTACAAATCCCCATTATGGAGTGCAATCATGATGTGTATATTTAATGTACCAATAAAGATAATTAAAAAAAAAAAGAAATGAAGTTAAGGAAATGCACATAGAAAAAAGGTTTGTAAGGACGAATTACACAATAACATATTCTTAGGGGAAAAAAACTCAAATCGTGTTTCCATCAGTTCTAAAATGTGTTATACAAAACAAAATTAAGGCAAAAGTGAAAATCCAAGTACTGAATAATAAGTCCAACAGTTTTTTCAGAGGATATTTGAAAACATGTATTTTTAAAATAAATACATAATCCCAGAATTTAGGATCTTATTTTAGAGTATTTTGAAGATAAAATATTTAGTTGCTTTTAAACTAAGTAGTTTCACTTTCTAAATAAAAGGTCTAGCTCTGTGTAAGTATAACAGACACAGAAAGAAATAATATATACTTTTGTTTGGTTAGAGTTTTTAAAAGACTAAATGTCATATTTTTGAACTAATTTATAGAAGACCTTAGTGCAGATAATGAAGTTCACTTAATAGTATTCTTATAACTTTAGAACTCAGTACAAAAGTAGAGAGGCTCTGTATATGCTATAAAACCAAACAAATGAAGAATGACGAGAAAGAATTAAATCCTACTAATGAACACAAAAAGTTACTGATAAAATATTAAACACTTCTACTGTTTCTAGAGTTTATACCACTTATTTATATTAAAATAAGATTTTCACAAAATTTAGTGAACTTTCTCATGTATTGGAACTAATTAAATGTAAAGGAAGTGTTTGAAGATCTCTGAAGAGGAAATAGTATAAAGGAAAAAAAATGTTAATCAGTGGTAAGATAAAGTACTTGCTTGAATAATTTTGAAGTTCTTTGCTCCTATACCAAAAGCCATTTTATTTCTTTACAGTTATTGTTACTTTATTGATCTACTTATGAGTGAAATAAACTTTATCAAGTTTCCTCCATTTCTCCAATAGCTTTCCTCTGATGACATGTTCACATATTTGCGTATTTGGCATGTTTTTTAGACTATCATAATTGTTAAAATTTCAATAAGATTTCAACTATTTAAAGATGAACAGAATGTCTCAACAGTCAGTCACTTTTAGGTCACAGTAGAAAATAGATTAAAACAAATATAATGGTTCAACACTGTAGTGAAGTCGTTTTGAGTTTCCACTCTTTAAGGTTGAATGTGATGTGCCCCTGTAGGAGTCTCACAACTCCAACCAATTCATTGTCCTTCAAATAAAGAAGCAAAACTTATCTTGGCTGAAGTAGTTACAAAATTAGAGCACAGTAAGAGAACAGAAGATTTGGCAATTACTGCATCTTGAGATGAAATAACACAATTTTCCTCGTCATTAACAGAGGAAATTTGTCAAGGATCAACATCATAGTGACAGCAGACTTGAGGCTGTGAGAAATTGTGAATGCGGGATGTTAGCACTGTATAAAGGCATCCCATGGTGCTCTCAATTTGAATTGAATGCTCCTTTCCAAGCTTTTAAAATATGAATTTTCTTTTTTTTTTCAAAACACAATAACCAATGTACAGTAAAATGCCATCCAGGATAAACAAATTTCATCATTCTCTTCAACATCTGAAAATATTCTCCTAATGGTTTCTTTATGCTAAAATTTCTAACACTAAAATCCTTAATAATCAAACAAAATGGCTTCTGTCAGAACACACACTCAAGTTGTTTCCATCCTTATGCTGAAGCTTCCTGAGCATGGAGGGGAATTCAGGAAACAGTCATTCACTGAAGACTTCCTCAAATAATATAAATAATAGTTGGTTGTTATTGACTATTGCAATATACAGTATTATAAGCTAACCAAGCTAAAATGCATAGTCACACTCAAATGTCCAAGTTTTTGAAGATGCCTTATGTTTCTTTACCAGGTGCCAAATGCTACTCTAGCCATCATCTCATATTTAACATAATTTATCCTCAAAACAAGGTTATGCAAAACGTGCTTTTGAAAGAAACTCTGCACTTAACTGATCAGTCATTGGAAGCCAATCTCATTGACATTTACAATTGTGTTAGGTTATGTTACATACTCATAACTCACAAGTTCTTATTCAAAGGCAAAGGAAGAGAGTTCATCTCTAAAAATCACATGGACTCCATTGGATTATGTAATTACTTGCCTTTCCAAAGTTTGTCTATACCACTGACGTGTAACACATTACACTGGTCAAGATTCTCCAGCAAGTGATACAAGATACAAACATAAGCTGACATTGGGATTTAGGAGACCCGCTATGGGTTGGCATCAAGCTAAAACTCTGTTGATCATATGGCCTCTGAAAGACTGCCCCCTAATGGAAGAGCCTCATATTGTTTTGGGTTTCCTACAATCAATGTCAACTCAGATCTAATGTCCAGACCTACGGAAAAACTCTAATTATTTACTTGGTTTAATACTATTCTGTTTAGAAAAGATATGATATTTGCACATCTGTAACCTATTTATTTCATTTATGAGGATATCCTGAAGGTTTGAGTATAAACGAGTCAATCTTATCATTTTTATGGAAGAGTATTACTCCATTCTATACATCTGTACATTCTATACA
This sequence comes from Petromus typicus, assembly GCA_004026965.1. Lineage (NCBI taxonomy): Eukaryota > Metazoa > Chordata > Mammalia > Rodentia > Petromuridae > Petromus > Petromus typicus. Next base: position 10,985 of record PVIR01005575.1, on the reverse strand, counting down.
TCTTCTTCATCTAGTCTCCAGTTGATGCACATTTTGGTTGTTTCCAAGATTTACCTATCGAAGAACTGAGGATTTAGCTCTGTGATTAGCAAGTGCAAAGACCCAGGTTTGTCCCTGGAAACCACATACAACAATGTAGGGTGTGAAGGCACACCCACTGGCAATCAGTACCACATACCACAATGCAGGACATGGTGGCTCACGCCTGTAATCCCAGCACCCGGATGGCAAAGGCAGGTGGATTTCTGTGAGTTTCAGGCTTGCCTGAGCTACATAGTGAACTCAGGGACAGCCTGAACTACAAAGTGAGACCCTGTCTCAAAAAATAAAATTAAATAAATAAATAATAAATAAAAATTTAAAAAATTAGCTGTTGCAAACTGAGCTTCTATAAACATAGGTCGTATACTGATGCAAATTCCCATGTTGAATATGATGATGATGTGTATATATAATGTACCAATAAAGATTTGAATAGAAAGTATTCTTCTTCTTCATATCAACAAAAAATTCATTAGACCCATTTCAGTCTTATAAATACCAAGATTAACTAGCCAGCAGGTCTACATGGGCCAAACAATTCTGACGCTTAGATTCAGAGCCCAAGGCCAAACCCTGAGAACCTAGCATGGAGCAGTCATGTAAGTCATGGACACAAGATGTCTGATCTGCAAGGTTAGGACATTTGAAATGCCAAACCGGATTTGCCATTTTATAAACTTTCATTGGTGAGATATTCAAAGATTTACTATTCATGTAGCCCCATTATCTTAAAGAATTCTTTTTGGCAAGCCAACCTTAATATGACAACTGTAGTCCTCAACCAAAGAGTTTTAATGCAATGGCAATAACCAGGGTTAGGGTACTAGCATCCAAATGGTGACACTCAACTCTTAAAGACAAGACAAATATAGCTACTACAGTGGACAGAATAGCAAAGTAACTATTAGAATTGATCTTTTAAAAAATGTATTAGTAGAAAGCCTACCACACAGCCAGCTAACATCTAGCACACACAGCCTGCCCTGCCAGTTGTCTATGGATTGGGACCATCCCTCATGATTCTAAAACATGACTGGTCTGCAGGAGCCACATTCAACCACGCCCAGTCTAATAACCAGCCAAGCAGAGGCCCTATCCCCTCATTGACCACACTGTACAGCCAACTGACCCACAGTACATGCAAAATTAATAGTATTTCTGCACACAAAAAGCAAACTGAAAATTAACTTCAGAAAAAGAAAGGATATCAACAAAACAATCCTATCTGCAGAATAGACAAAAAGGAGTAAAATATTTAGAAATAAATGAAACCAAGCAATTGAAAGAAGTGAGCAATAGATTAGAATTTTTACTCTAAAAACATGGGTAAAAATTATTGAAGAAAGCACCAAAGAAAAGGCAGGTGTTGTCATGCCACCTGTAATCCCAGCACTTGGGAGGCTGAGGAACGGGATCACTTGAGTTAGACCAGCGAAGGCTACACCATGACTTCAAGGTCAACCTGAACTATATAGTGAGATATCATTGCCAAATAACACAAAGACAGCAATAACCATAGCTAAGGAAGGAAAAGACACCCTATGTTCCTGTGTTGGAAAAAAATATTTTGTATTCTTAAAATACTCATGTTACTCAAACAAATCTACAGTATGAATGCAATTCATGTCAAAATTCTAGGTACATTTTTCAGAGGAGTAAAAGAAATACCCAAATTTGTATGAACTTTCAAATGATCCCAAGTAACAAAGATCTTGAATAAATACAGAAATACTAGAGACATCAGATTAGAAAAAAAAATACTACAAACCTTTAACTACCAAAAGAATATGGTGCTAACATTAAAACTAATGCATAGACCCATGGAGCAGAAATGAAATAGATATAAATGCATGCATTTACAGTAACACATATAGTTTGCTGTATGCACATCCAGACATAGATCTACATATCTACATGTAATTCATGTTCCATAAACACCTTGACAACATACACTGGAGAGAGAATAGTATCTTTTAAAAATGCTACTGGGAAAACTGGGTATCTGTTTATTAACACTGAATTATAAAGTAGTTATCAATCTCAAAGACATACTAAAATAAATTCAAGAAATATGGGATAAATAATTTAGTTTTGTACACCTGAGTTTGAGATTATCCAGGGTTAATCTGTGTTGAAATTGACTAATAAGAATTTTTTTTAAAATGTTGAGATTGTAACAAAAAAGTAAGGAAACAAATTTTATGTACATGGTGGGGTGGTAGGGTGGGTAGGGTTATGGGAAAAAATGAGAATTAAGTTGTGTCTTATACTGGTACAAATTCCCATTATGGAGTGCAATCATGATGTGTATATTTAATGTACCAATAAAGATAATAATAATAATAAAAAAACTCTCTCTTCCAAGCCAATTTATACATGCATATTTTCACTTGTGAAATTATCATGCCTGAAGAGGCTATTTTTGTTTTGTTTGTACAAAAGCCATCTTATGTGTGCAATTCATATTTAAGTGTGAATAAATCTAAACATATACTTTCCATCCAACAAATATATTCAGATATCATTCTAATAGACCCTCTTTTGGTGCTAAGTTGTTGTCATCATTGTTCTTATCATGTCCCTTACATTCAGTCTCAGTTTTTCCTTGATCTTTTTATTTGTCCAAGTAAGACTGGAGCTCCTACTCAGTCCAGTCTAAGTCTATATTCTAGGTATTCACAATCTCAGTAATTTACATTGCATGCATAAAATTCCTCCAGTGTCAGCAACTACTTTAAATCTGAGAAATGATAATATCTTTTGAATAGTTCTGGAAAGTAATTTCTACTTTTGCGTTTCTAGAGTTTAAAACATTTCAGGTCCCATGTGAAGCTTTGTTAGATAAGAATAATTCTGGGAAATCAGTCAAATCCTGTGTAGTTCAGTGCCCAATATGACTCTTGTCCCAAGAGATAATTTCTCTTTCAGAAATAACCAAAGTAGTTCTCACCCTAAAACTTTTAGCTTTGGTAACTCTATAGAGGTACTATGCAATGTTCTATTTGAAATTAGATTCATAATCCCTGGAAAGCTAGATCATCATGTTGTACACTATAAGTGTTTTTTTCTTTATCATATAATTAAATGGTTTTACAGATGTTGTAAATCTTTATCACAGACCTCACACTTTTATCTAGGATTGAGCACATTTTTCAGACAGGAAGGGAGCACAGCATATTATTTTTGAAATGCATAAAGGCTATGACTTGATGATGTGACTTTTCTACTCTGAAATAATTGTCTTTTTTTAGTTATATGCATTTTATGGTATTATGATCATAGTTGTAAACTTTTAATGGACTGTAATCTTTGTTGTAAAGTCATTTTGGTAACACAGCAAATAAATTCTCTTCTGAAAGGGGTTTTATGAATAACTCATTTCAAAAAATAACCTTTGTGCTTTTATTTCTTTGCAGCTGATGTTATAAGTGAGTTAATTTACCCTTTCTAAAAGCTTTGACTAATCAGTAGTTGAAATATTTTTAAAAGAAAAACATTATCTCTAAAGTTCTGAAATTCTATACTGCTAGCATCTGTAAGTCTTGTTTACAAGACCTTTGAAAGCACCTGCAAGCTAATTTCTCCAGGAATTGCTTTTGCTTTTGGTGCTGCACAATGATAGCATGTAAAGACATGCACACAAACATACACATATGTGAGTACAGACAGGTATCAGTTTTACAACTAATGCCAAATGCTCAAATTCTATCATTGCCTATTTTTCTGCTTCTCCCGGCTGCCTTTCATATCATTTACTGTGCTAACTCTTGAACTTTTACTTATACTATTGTAAAATTAAATATAACATGTGACACTTTTAATATTTAAATTAGGAGGTGTACAGACAAACTATATTTTTGGTGGATCTTCAGTTGAGGTTTAATGTAACTATGACCTAATAATCTTTATGAGTTACTTTCTCTAAATTTATCATTACAAATATCTGATATATGTCTAACTATAACAAAGTATCACTATTACAAATCCACATCAAATAACTAAAATTAAGAATAAAAATGTTGTTATTCATTTTTAATTGTTTAATAAAAGTAGTTGCCATTTATCTTTTTTGTGCTAAGAAAATTAAAATCTAATAATAATAAGGTAGACAGGACTTTGAAAACTTCAATAAGTATAATCTAAACATTAGAAGGAGCCAGGTGTGGTGGCAGATGCCTGTAATCCCTGTACTTGAGAAACAGAAGCAGAAGGACTGCCATGAGTTCAAGGCTTCCCTGGGATACATAGTGAGTCAATGCCAGCCTGAACTACACAGTGAGTCCCTGTCTCAAATATAAAGAAAAAGAGAGAGAGAGAGAGAGAGAGAGAGAGAGAAAGAGAGAACAATCAGTAGCATTTTAAAAAACTGTTAACAGAATACAATAGTGTAATAGACAAATACAAGTAATGCCTAATTAAAAAAAACTTTTATATTGATTAATAAAGAAGTTTAAGAGGAAAATGTGTTTTATGAAAAAATAATTTTTCAATGAAATCAGCTAAACAATGTTTAATATAAGAATGCATGATTCTAAACTCAATTAAATTTTTCTTCATTTACATAAAAAATAACTTTAGGTGACAGTATACAGAAGATTTTCATGTAAATGTCAGACATTATTTAAAGCTGATTTTTTTTTTTTTTTTAGGTTTTTTGAGACAGGGTCTTGCTTTGTGGTTCAGGCTGGCCCTCAGCTCAGCCTCAAACTCACATCACAGCAATCCTCCTGCCTCTGCCTCCCGAGTGCTGGGACTACAGGCGTGAGCCACCACGCCCGGCACTGTGGTATGTGGCACTGGTTGCTGCTGGGCGTGAGTCTCCATGCCCGGTATGGTATGTGGTTACCGGGGAATCGAACCCGGCACCTTGCGCTTGCAAGACAGGCGCTGGAACCACTGAGCTAACTCCCCGGCCCCTTAAAGCTGATTTTTATTCTGCTTGCTAGTACTGTGGATAATACCATAGTTAAATGTTGATAGAGATCCTCAGTTACTTGTTAACTTCAATTTGTATCTGGGAATTTTAAAACACAAAATAGTATATGGCATTTAAAATCTCAACTCCAATAATTTTGATGTATGTATATCCTCTTTCAAATATGTCTGTGATATTTATATGATTATTGTCAGGATAAATTAGGAGAGCTTCATGGCATGGAGGTTATAATACTAGATGCAGATCAAAGATAAAATGATAAGGACTTTGATAGAAGAGCCATATTTTACACGTACTGGTAATATACCCACCTCGACATTTTTTAAAAATTTAAATCTATATTGGTACATTATGAATACACATCATCATCACATTCAACATTGAGAGTTTGTACCAGAATATGACAAGATTTGATTCTCATTTTTCCCCTTCCCCCACACACCCTGCAACCCTACACCCCTATATACATAAGTGTGTTGTAATATATTATAAATTTAAATTAGCACATACTTATTCCATGTATTTACAGGGTACACTGTGATATGCCAGTACATTTAAATTACATGTAAAGGTCATTACCACATCTATCACCTTGATGATTTATCATTTCTTTGGTTTTTTTTTTTTAATTATCTTTATTGGTACATTAAATATACACATCATGATTGTACTCCATAATGGGGATTTGTACCAGTATAAGACACAACTTAATTCTCATTTTTTCCCATAGCCCCACCCACCCTACCACCCCCCCATATATATAAAATTTGTTTCCTTACTTTTTTGTTACAATCTCAACATTGTATCATTTCTTTGTTTAAGAATGTTAAAGATCCCATAGCCTAGCTCTTTTGATAAGCACAATTAACTCTTGCCAACCACAGTGAGCCATCTGAGTTTTAGAACATGGAAACTGTTTCTCCTAAGTAATTTTATTCCTATTCCTGTTAAATATATTTTAGCTTCCACATAGAACTGTTAATACTATATGCACTATTTGTTTATCTGTTGATTTATTTTATTTAACATAATGACCCTCGGTTGCACTGACGTTGCAAAAGTCTAACTAAATAAAAGGATTTTATTCTTTTATGGCTATATAATACTCCTTCTTGTGTGTCTGTATATCTGTGTGTATCATGACATAGAGCTGATAGCTGAGATCCAGTACTAAGTACATATAAACCAAATAAAAATAGTCTCTTCAAACATAGTAATAATTTTAAAAGTAAAAAAAAATTCTACAAATAGGCTGGGAGAGAGAGAAAGAGAGAGAAACAGAAACAGATACAGAGAGACAGAGAGGGAATCTTTATTAGTCAATTTCACTCCAGGTTAACTGTGGGTGATTTAAAACTCAGTGATACAAAAATAAATTATTTATCAACATCTTTCTGGAATTTATTCTACTATGTCTTTGAGATGTATGACTTAATTAATTGAATATTAATAAGCATAGGAAAATTCAGATATTATTTTATCCATATGAAGAAAAATAGATACTGTTCTAGATTTTTGTATAATTCACTAATATTTGAATCAATGTTTTAGTCAACATGACAATAGATCTTTTTTATGGTCAGTAATTTGAGAGTTTATGTGAAAGTTTATTAAGCATGGCGATAGAGACATTGATCAATTTTTATCAATTTTCAACAGAAACACCATTTATCTATAATTATTAATATATGACAGCAAGATGTATAACAGGAATTGTTCAGTGCTTTTCTCTACAAAATGACAATGTAAAGAACTCTTTGTGCATAAAAATTCTTCTGCAATAGTTAAAGAATCTAGGGAGAGATTAAAGAATGAAAAGATAGCTCAGATATAAGAAGAATATGCCTCTAATCTCAAGATTTGGGAGACTGAAGCAAAAGGATACCTGTAAGTCCCAGGCCAATATGGGCTAATGAATTAAAGGCCACCTTGAACAACCTAGTAATATCCTTTATCAAAAAATCAAAGGCCAGAAACAACAACAACAACAAGAACAACAACAACAACAGCATACCAAAAAGGGTAAGAAGGAAGGACAGTTTGCCATTTCTGGTGACAGATTAGCCCCAGAACTTTCCCACTGCTGGACACAGTAACTAGTACTCACAAATTAAAAAAGGAGAGGTTTAGTTTGGCTTATATTTTAAGGAAGTTCAGTCCATGTGAAGCTGAGTGCAAGACCGAAACATCGTGAAAGACGGACATGACAGCAAGGAGGTTCCGGCCTCGTGCCGGCCGGAAGCAGAGGGAAAGCACCGGAGGGAGACACGCCCTCCGAAGGCTTGTCACCCCTGTGGTGCACCGCCTCCAAACACACCCCACCCTCTAGGAGCTCGTTTAGCTGTAAACTCAAGCAGCCCCCTGATCCCAGTTATCACCCCAAAGGCACGGAGGTCATAGAATTATAAAACAACAGAAGAATCCACTAAGAACAAATATATGTCAGATAATCGGGTGAGCTAAACAAGAGGATGCATCGTTAGAAACATCCAACCTATCAAGAATGAAACAGGAAGAAATATTAAATTTTAGCCGATTAATTATGAACAAAGGAGTTTACAAACATCCCTACAATTGAAGTCCCAGAAAGTTATTTCACTGATAAAATTGATCAGTTTTTTAAATAAAAATGACTAACGCTAATTCTTGTCAAGTCCTTCAAAAAACTATAGAAATGACTTCAAAACTCTTTACACAACCAGTATAATGATGACACCGAAGCTACATAAGACATTATAAGAAAAGCAAGCTACAGGCAAGTATTCCTCACATAAGAGATGTAAAATTTCTCAGCACCACATTGTTAGGGAAATATTTATAATTAAATAGACTTAATCCTGGAACAAAAGCTTGATTTACCTTTTTCAGATTGGCAAATGTGAGATACCACATTAAAAATGGGAAGGACAATATCTTTATGACTGTTGTAAGAGATTCAGTAGAATTGTAATAATTTAACTTCTTTGCATGATAAAATATCTCACCAAATTCAACACAGGAAAATATAACCCAATGAAATAATTATCACATAAAACAATCCAGCAGCTAACATTCTCAGAGTTGTTAGTCTAAAAGTGTGTGTACCAAAGCTAGCAGTAACACAAGAAAGTCCCAGCTTACCACTTCATTTAGATATGGTCTTGGAAATCCAAGTCAGAACAACTAAGCAGCCAAAAACATTAAAAGCCAAACAAATCCAAAAGAAGGTTGATCCTATTTGCAGAATGAGAAAATCAAAACTATTAGAACTAAGAAATGACTAAGGTAGATTCCAGGACAAAAATTAGCATGCAAACAACAATAATGTTTCTGTATACTACTAGTAACCTTTCTGAAAATAAAGACACCAATACTATGCAAAAAATAGCATCAGAATATAAAGTTACAAGTCAGTTTGATCAAGGAAGCAAGAAATCTCTATATTAATATCTATAAAACATTATTTAAACAAATTGAAAAAACTGAAAAGTGTTGTCCAAAGACTTGTATTAAAGGATTAGAATAAATAATACTGCTTAATTATTCATAATAATCATTATGAATTGTAATGGTAAAGATATGTAATTGCTAGGAAAATTTATGTAACTTTTCTTCCTGAAATAGAGGAGAGACCCTACAATTTATGTAGATCCATAAAAGACATCTGAATCCCAAAGCAACTTGAGCAAAAAGAGCTAAAGCAGAAGCATTCATTTTTAAAAAAAATTTGAATCTTTATTGGTACATTATATATTCATATCATGATCACACTCAGCATTGAAAATTTGTAGAGTATATGACACTGCTTAATTGTCTATTTTCCCCATTCCTCTACCGATCCTACAACCCCATATATCTTGTTTTCTTTTTTAATTATCACCACATTATATTTCCCCTCAATACTTACCCCTATACTCCATTTTCTTTGGAACATTTTCTATTTCACAATATCTACTATATATTCTAGAACTCATTTACATCTACATTTTATCATACTAGAGAACAGATACAATATTTATAGAACCTGACTTTAAAATATATTATAAAAATATAGTGAGCAAGTTAACAAATGATCAAAATATGCCACTATTGTGAAAACAGAAATATAGATCAATGGAGTCAGTTTGGGATCCCTGAGATAACTTCATGTCCAGAATCTCAATGAATGATTCAGGTGTCTTAAAAGCAATACAGAGAAAATTGGATAACCATATGCACAAAAATGAGATTGAACTCTTATCACATGCCTCAAAAATATCAGCTCAGTACCAATTAGAAACAATTATAAAACATGAAACTGTAGAGTTATCAAGGTAAAAGGGGAAAATCTCTATGATATTAGTCTGGGCAGTGTTTTTTTTTTATATGACTTTAAAAATACAAGTAAAACAACTGTGAGATTGCATCAAACTAACAGTTTCCCACATCAAGAGAAACAATTAACAAAGTAATGAGACACCTAAAGGTTAGAAGAAAATATTTGCAAACCGTACAACTATGGTAGTTTTTAATATTATTGTGATGCAAATTAAAACAATCAGCTATTATTTCTCTTTAATTACATGAGCTATTTTCAGTGAAGACAGAAGACTTGTATTGGAGTATTTAGAGGTGAACCTGGCGCACAGAGAACAAGTGATTTTACCCTAAACCAAAGGAGCTAAGGATTCTATGAAGACCTAGAAGTGGCACAGAGGTTTTCTCTTCATTCAGCAGGAGGACTGTGTGGTATAGCTCCTCAGGAATTTTGGAGATGGATGGAACCACGTTTTTAGTTGTTCTCTGAAGGCAGTCAATCTACTGGTATTTAGTGATTTGAAGTCAGGGATGCTGAATCTTAGTTGAGCCCAGCACTGTGCTGCTTAGTACAAAACTGGCCCCAATAGTGTCTTCACTGACCAATAGGAAAGGAGTGAATTGAAAGAGCTTTAGAAGGAACAATGGTGGCAATATGATTGGAAAGCAACTTTGATGTGGATCTGCAAATCACAGCCTGAAGTACAAATGATATTTTGCATCAGTAAAATATCTCCCCTGACTATGCCAGAAGCAAAACTAATTTAACACTGTGAAATAAATAGGTTCTACTTTCATGCTAAAAGTAATAGCTAAATGAGTTTAAGAATAATGGTTTTAATTGATGTAATGGCTTTTTGGAAAATCAAAACATGTATGTTTGTAGAGAGCATGTTGAATACTTTGGGAGGAAGATTTATCTTTGTAATTACATTTTCTTTGTCTAACTTTAAAACTGTGCTGTATATACTACCACCCAAACTAATAAAAAGTACAATCCATAAATATTTAGGAGTTGATGGAAGTGAGTGGGGTATTAAACATTGCATATGAATAAAGTTTTGAAAATTTGTAAATGCTTGAAATTGTATATAATACTTTACTTAGTAATGCAGTCTTTTGTTATGTTTAAAAACAGAAAAACAATCTCTTTAGTAAGTAATATTCATTGGTCCACAAGGTTTCTCCTTCCTTAATTTCTGTTAGTTATGGTTGACAGTGCTCGGAGTATATTAAATAGGAAAATAACTAGAAATAAGAAAATCGTGTTGTAATGCACACTACTCTGAGCATGATGTAAAAACTTCTGAGGGTTCCCCATCCTGCCTGGAAAGCAAATCACCTCTCTGTCCCCAATTTCCACACTTATCTGCTCATAGGTCAGTTAGTAGATTCTTTTATTACTAAATAGATTTCATTGTATCACATATTTGTAGAAAAGGAATTTAATTTACTTAATAAAGGCCTCAAACTATAAGAACAGAGATATTGGCCATTTTGTCAAAGGGGGGAAAAAAAGTCCTGAAGTTCTTCCTTTAAATGAAAAGATGAAAATTCTATAAGAAATTTTGAGAGTGAGGCCATCTTAACATAATTTTATTATAGTACATTCTAATAATTGTTTTATTTTATCACTAATTATTGTTAACTTTGTACTATGGAAGATTTATAACTGCAACTGTTGGAGAAGTATTCATGAATAAGAAAAAAACCTAGCATTCATAGAATTCAT
>PVIR01005574.1:10683-71240 GCA_004026965.1 Petromus typicus | reverse complement strand
CCATATTTTAAAAAATTTAAGAAAAGTTATCTCTGAGCAATCCAATATGTCTTTTTGATGGATGTAGGAGTCTTTGTCCATTTTTCTCTTGCGCTATTTCTTTTCCTTACTCATACAGATTCATTTTTATTAAGCATTTGAATTATTCTTCTCTCATATTTTTATGTAGTAATACTTACTAGCCAAATCTAGCAATTTTTATAAAACTTTATACAAAAATTAAGCCATTGGAAGCAAGGATAGGAAAGTCTCTCCCATTCAAAGATTAGACAACAGTTATTTTAAGTATTTATATTTCTTTCCTACATGTAAGATTGTAAGTGTTACTTATAATTGATTTAGCATGCAAAGTCAATTAGGGAAACTAACAATTTTTTCCAAAAAGTTTAGCCTGTTGTAAAGACAGACACCTCTGACTATGTTACCATTCTTCCTTCAGAGAAGCAGCCTTTTGTGTAAGAATTGACATCCTTCGTCAGCATAGTTTGAAGCTACATTTACATTATTTTGGGAGGGCACAGTCACCAGTGAGAAGCACCAGTCTGCTGTTTTCCACCCCCAAACTGTAAAGAACTTATACTATCAGCTGGTGAATACACCTTCTCATTGAAGGAAAAAAATAGAAAATTTTTGATATTTTTAAGTAGTTGGCTGTCATTAAGAAATCAACATTAACAAAGGCTGGGAGGAGAGAGAAACTCTTCATTGCTGGTGGTGATGTAAGCAGAAACAGTCACAGTGGAAATCAGTTTGGAGATTCCTCAGGAACTAAAAATAGAAATTTGACCTAATTCTTCCCCTTTTAAGTATCCTTCCAAAAGTGAAAAAGACATCAAATTACAGTGATTTTATGCATACCTGTGTGTACAGAAGCACGATGCATAGCAGCTAAATCTTGGAAACAGCCTGTATGTCTAGGTACAATGGAGTACTCTTTGCCATAAAGAAGGGTAAACCTGAGGAATTTGTAGGGAAATGTATATACCTTGGCCTTGTAATGTTAAGTGAATTAGATAATATACAATAGCTTCAACATTGCCTGGGGTATCTTATATTAATGGTTCAATATATAAATAATATAAAAATAAAAGATTGATGATAGGAAAGAGGAAAGAAAAAAGTTATTGTAATTTAGTATGGACAATGTATTTTTAATTGTACCACGATTTAATATGTGATGTGTTTTATATTTTTGAGCTATGAGCCTGGTTGTTAACCTGTACACATGATAATTAGTTATATAAGGACTTATAAAATGCATAAATTAATCTAATACTGGCAAAATAAAATGGAGTGAAGGGAAAGAATTGAGATGTGTCAAGAACATGTATCAGTTCTCTGATATATGTCATCATTATGTACTGCAAATATGTAGAAATCAAAATTAATAATGTAAAATTTTAAAAGGTAAATAGTTGTGCAGTCAACTCGGAATCATTTTGACATCAAGTAGTGAATCAGTAAGGCATTGGAAAAGGTTGTCTTAAAGATTTCTAGGCATAAATATAAATAGAAGAATCTCATGAGATTGCTGGCAGGCCCATTTTTAGTGATAGGACGCACCAAAGATTCTATTTACTCCTCAGTAGAACTGATACACCTCAGAATGCAAACCCAAGCCCTGGCACTCACTGATGGTGTAATGTTGGGCAAGTCTTTTAACCAACCTTCTCTGAGTCAGCAAATATTTCTAAGCACCAATTGCATGCAAGTCATTCACTGACCTATGAGGTTTAGATACCTTCCCTGTAGCCTATAGTAGAAAAATGTGTGCTAACATCTTAATTCACAAGAGAAACTTCACGTAAGGTTGAGTATTCACTACCTATCTCTCTCTTTAGACCTTCAACTAATTTAAATTGGATTAAACATAATAAAAATTTAGAATAAAATTGGGTTGGCCTTCTATATATTTCCTTAACATGTTAGTGACAAACAAGAATTCCTTTCTTAAAGAGGATTAGCATTTTAATTATAAAGATTGTGTTTACTATATGAAATCAGATCTTCCCTTGCAATGTTTAATCCACTAGACATGACTAATTTTCTTGTGAGTTATACTTTAACTTCAGCCTTTCAGAATTTCTGTATGGAGTCTTATTAATTCTGGTGATTTATGACCTGTCCTTTGTATTTTGCAGTTGTTAGTATAAAATCTTTCATTTAGAAAGCTGAATATGGAAGTATAAACCTACAGTATCACTTTGCAACATTAATTATGAAGTATAATTATAAATGCCTTTATTCATAATAATTTTACAACTTATAATTGTACCAAAGTCCTCCATCTGTAGCGTCTGATGGTTTGATTTCTTTAGATGGACTGTCAAAGAAGTCATAATCTGGATTCTGTTTAGATGAGTCTGATGAACAAAATCTTAGGCTACAAATCTGAGTGAGGTAACAGCGGGATGTGTAGCGTTAATGTGAGATATCCAGGCCACATTCATTTTTATCTCTCCGTTATGAGCCTAGTTGTGTTTCTAATTGGGACCAGGCTCTAAGCAAATGGTGCCTGGTCACTGAAACAGAACTATCTTCTTATTGTGAGTCCCACTAGGAATCCTTTGAAGTTAGGATCAATGAGGAAGGGCACATGAGGCTTCATCCTCCATACATAGACAAGGGACCCCTAGGAAGGCAGAACAAGAGAATGCAGGGCACTCTTACATTATAATGTCTGGATGTTTCACAGCAAGTCAATTTGTACTTAAATTACAGCTTTGGCATTCTATCAGCATGTGACCTAGAGTGTGCATTTCTGTGTGCTTCCCCTGTAAGATGAGGACATTGCAAACATGGGAAGGGTGACATAGGTAAGGGAGCCTGTGAACGAACAGAAGCTCAGGAGATGGTCATTTGCACTACTGTTAATTCATATTATTGTATAGTTACTTCCTGTGGGTTTTTATTGCACATTGCTATGCTCCAGGCTCTCAGTTAGGTATGAGAGTACTAGTTTGTATCCTTGGAAGACTTACTGATTAGGGAGGAGTTGGAGCGACATAAAGGGACTGTCCCTTCAGTGAGGGAGTGCTGGAGAGAGAGCAAAGTAGCAGGGCTTCTGGAGCACAACAGGACCACTTATCCCAGCCTGGGGAAGCTTGCAGAGATCTTCAAGTTTTCCTGGGATAGAGTAGACAAGCATTTGGGCAGAGGGAACAGGATATCCAAGTGCTCCAAGAAAGCTGCAGCCTAACTCAAAGCAGAGTTCTCTGCATAGTGCAGGCTGGAAATGTGGAATGCTCACTGTCCAATAAGTGATTTTTTTTAAGGTTTTTTGAGACAGGGTCTCACTTAGTGGTTCAGGCTGGCCCTGAGCTCAGCCTCAAAATCACATCACAGCAATCCTCCTGCCTCTGCCTCCTAAGTGCTGGGATTACAGGCGTGAGCCACTACACCCAGCACTGTGGTATGTGGTACTGGTTGCTGCTGGGGTGAGTCTCCATGCCCAGGATTGTATGTGGTTACTAGGGAATCGAACCCGGGCCCTTGCACTTGCAAGACAGGCGCTGGAACCACTGAGCTATATCCCCAGCCCATCCAATAAGTGATTTTATGCATTGTCCAAAAGTTAAATGAAGCTGAACAAGGAGAAAATGGGTCTCCATGAGGGAAATGGTGAACAGTAAGTAATGTAATTCTTCAAAGAGGAGTTGAGTGATGCTACTAGGGAATTGGGGCTCTGTGATTCAGTAAAGCTGCTTTCTACACCCTACAGACAACTTTAATATTTACAGATTTCACAGACTCAGCAGCAGAGAACATAGTATCAGAATGAGGATGAACAAATATATTTTTTAGTGAGGTAGAAGAACAAGTTTAAAAGCCAAATGAGGCCAAATCAAAGGGAACAAAAGGAGAAAGAAACACAGCCCTCGATGCCTGATCTCAGATAGGACTCAGTCTCTGTCTTGTGCCTGAAAATGCATGATTTCTGAACGGGTATGATGCACTCTCCTACTTACATAGCACAATTACCTTAAGAAACGGTCTTCACCGCATTCAATTCTTGGTGAAATTTATTCAATTGCATGTTGTCATTTATGAGTTTTGGACTTAAGCAGGACAGCTTATTCTTATATAAGAAAATATAGAAAAGTTACACTAGTAAGATTTGTTATAACTTGTTACTCAAGCTAATTAAATTCTGGCCTAATGTGCCAAAACAGAACAGTGTAATATACATTTTGGCATTTGTTTAGCCCAAGAAAATTCACTCATCCAAGAAGTTCACTGATAGTGTACTCATTTAATATAATTACCCTATTATGCATAAAATAATGTGTTTAAATAGAGTTAGGCAACCTGCTTTAATCACCGTAGTAAGTTGTAAATGAAGGGAATTGAAATAACTCTGACTATAATATTAAAAATATTGAAAGTGTTCTAACTGGGTTAGCTCTTACTGCATAAAAGTAAATTTTTCAGAATGACATTAAATATTTTAAGTATGTAGTTGGAAATAGAGATGTTAAGAACTTTTAATTAAAAAGTTGATCTATATTACACATTGAAGGCCTATCTAGCTGACACAAAATAGTGTTTATCAAAGTGTGCCTCATATAGGCACAGTAGTTTGGGAATCATCCCAATTTGCTGACTATCACGGCATTATTATTAGACAGGGTTTTCCATACAGTTTCTCAGTTGACTCTCAGTTGGATTTTTGTGTTTGTCTTTAAAGCCTTCTTTCTAGCTGACCTTCCAAAAGTGTGCTAATGCCAGAGGTACAAATCAGGAGTGAAAGAGAAAGGAAAGTAATGAAAAATCATGTGAACCGAGCAACAGTAATTTTAAAAATGTCTCTTTCAGCTATTTAACAAAAAGGTCAGATAGAGCACCAATCCTATCTTAATTAAGTTTGTGTTGTCCAAAAAAAAACTTTTATCATAATATATGCTTCAAAACTAGCAGTTGAGTGACAGAAAGAACCAAGCAGTCGACCTATGGGAGAAGTACCTTTGCATTTTGTAAAGTAGTTTGGTTGAGTAGTTGGGTTAAGTTTTGTTTAATCACAAATGAAGCCAGAAGATTGCTGTAGATAATCAAGGGGCTCTCCATGGCTTTTTCTTTTTTTCTTCCTTTCCTTTCCTTCCTTTCCTGTGAAGGTGTTTTCTGACAATCAGACTTATGTATTAGGTGTGCCTACTGACGGTGGATAAACTCGATTCCTCTGCAGTAGAACTCATAAGCAGGAAGCTTGAAGGTGAATGCAGCCCACAGATGTGTTTGATAAACTTGTGCGGTCATTTCTTGAGATATTAAGAAAGTGAGAATTTTGTGCTCAGGTCTCTGCCTTCTTTGGAAAACTGCAAGATTTGGCAGTCCCAAGCCCATATCCCCACCCAGGGATGGAGTCAGGGACTCCCTTCTGCTGGCAGCTGCCAAGTGCTCCCAGCTTCCTCCATTCTTACCAGTTCTTTTGAACTCCTAACACATTGATATTAATTACTGTGTTTATATTATTTTTCTTCTAAAAGGAGGGAAATATTTCCATGGTTTCAGATTACCTGGTTGAGCCCAGGTGTTGCCAAAAATGGAAGTAAACAAATATTTTTGGTTTTGGTGGAAATGAATAATCCTCTCATATTCATTAATATGCAAATAAAGCATGCCTGTGAGGAAAGAGTACAATACTTGTTTCCATAATTCACTTTACTTGCATAATTCCTGTGAACATTTGAACTTTAAACTCTTGCTTAACAATATTAATAATGAAGAAAATGGAAATTGAATTCATGATGCAAGAGTGGAATAAAGAATAATAGGAACTGAAAAAATTGCGGTAGGGTGGATGACAAGGAGGTAGGAGAAAGAACACACGTCCAGGCAAACCACATTTTTGTCTCTCTCCACTTCTTGCTGAATGTCGTCAATTAATTTTTCTTTCTCTTCCTTGCTCTTTCCATTTTCAATTTTAATTATTCTTACTGTACCTATATATTCTCTCCAGAAATTCTTTTGCTTATCAACCAGGGGTAGATTGGACTTCTTGTAAAAAAAAAAACAACAAAAATCATAGTAATAATGGAAATAATATACATATTTTATTGTCCTCTCTGCCTGTCTCTGGGTTAGTTGCATTAACTACATTAGCCCTAATCCTCATAATTATTATTTAAGAGAGCATTGCACCCTCATTCTTGAAGATGACACATGTCAAGCTAAGAATGATTAAGTAATTTTCCTTGGTTAATAAGAGCAGATCCAATATTTAAATTAGGTCCACATGGCTACACTGTGCATTCTCTTTCCATTTGACCTTGCTTTATAGTTGGCTAATCATTCCACTGGATCACTAACTCATGCTTAAAAAATAAAAATAACTGTACCAGTCTGTGTTAGAGTTCGCTGATCCTGAAATCCTGAATTATAACTTACAAAAAATTCTCTTACTATAATTTAAGTCACAGTTACTCTTTGCTTCTTCAGTTAGCACACAAAAAGTTGTCAAAATCGCAACGCATCTGTTGCAGTTTTCTAATATGTACATGTATAGCATTGTATATGAATATATCAGCTATATATAAGGTATAAAAATTCATGATATGAGTATGCACATATATGTGAATGTAATGTGTGTATGAACCTTAAGTGTTTTCTAATAAAATATCTGTTTACTTGTTCATTCATTCATGCAGGGTGATAGTGTATAAATAAATGCATCACTGAGTCAGTCAATTCTAGATACAAAATAGGATTCTTACAGCAATAAGGCTTTGATCAACTTTCTTGTTTGTTTTTCAGTTTTCCTACTTTTAAACTGGATCAGCAACATCAGTTTTATTTGAGAAACAAAATGAAAACACATACATAAAGATAATTAGGTTACCTATTGCTTCCTGAGTACGCCTTGATGTCTTGTGTCTTTCAAAAACTTCATCCATTTCGCCTGGATTAATGCACATATTGGTATAAGCCTCTTCATAACTTTCTCTTATTATATTTTTAATGTATAGTCTATAGTGATATCATCATGACCATTCCTATAAGTGATAATTCATGTTCTTTCTTTTCATGTTAAACTTATCAGAGGCACATCTATAATATTGGTCTTCTCTAAGAACAAGTTTTAGGGTGCATTAATTTCCTTACTTTACATTTCATTAATTAATTATTTCAATTCTGATTACTTTGGTTTGCATTTGACATTCTTCTTGTAGCATCCTAAGTTCAAAGCTGAGGTCACTGGACCTATCATTTGTCTCTGATAATGATTTTAATGCTGTAAAGGTTTCTTTCAATTACTAATTTAAATGCAGCCAACAAATTTTGATATTTTTTAAATTGCTTAAAATACTTCAGATTTTTCTGTGGATTTTTCAATTGACCCACAGTCATTTACATTCCAAATGTTTGAAGCTATATATTTTTTCCATATTAACATATTTTTACTGAGATCTTTATTGGTACATTGCATATACACATCATGATTGCACTCCACAATGGGAATTTGTACAGTATAAGACACAACTTAATTCTCATTTTTAATATCATTTTGTTGCTAATGTTTCATTTCATGTAATTAGATAACCTACCTTGTGTGACTTGAATCCTTTTAACCACATTAAGACTTGGTTCATGACACGGAGTACAGCATGGTCTACTTGGGTGAAAGTTCTGTGTGTACTTTCATCCAAATGTTGTTTCTCTCACTGTTTCTCTTGCTGTTTCTCTATAAATGTCCATTAGGACAATATGTTGACAATGTTCTGTATATCAACTGTTAAATTGTTCATATTTTCTACACCTTTAATGATTTTTTTGTGTTCTGCTTGACATTGAATAGCACATAAATCTCTGAGGACAGGTATGGATTGTTTTATTCTTATAGATCTGTAAGTGTTTTCAACTTCTTATTAGGTCCATAAATGTTTAGAATTATTGTGACCTCTGGATAATTTGACCTGTTCACTTTGCAATGTATAATTACTGCTTTATCTCTGAAAAATTTCTGTACTCTGAAATGACTTCATTGATACTAATATTGTCAGTTCAGGTTTCTTTTGAATAATATTAGCATTAAGTTTTTCACTTCTTTTACTTTTAATCTATTTATGTCTTTATATTTAACATACATTTCTTAGAGGCATTAATTTGTCTTATCCTTTATGCAATAAAGGATATCTGACAATATCTGTCTTTTAACTTAGTAAATTTTAATATTAAAATATATTGGGCTGGGGATTTAGTTCAGTGTTCTGTTGCCTGCCTTGCAAGTGCCAGGTCCCAAGTTCAATCTCTGGTACAAAAAAAAAAGAAAAAAAAACATAAAAAAGGTATCTTCTTGATTTCTAAAGCTTTTCTGTCCTTTTTTTTATTAAATTTCATCTGGGTTATTTTTATGATTTCTTTGTATCTTACATAATAGCTGTGAATGTTTACTAATTAGTTTAATAGTTGCCTTGTTATACAGCTAATAGTATACATTTTAACTTGTCACTTTAGAACTTCAAAGATTATACCTCTTCATTGGTATGTACAAGTAATACATTTCTTAACTTTTCCCTCCTATTTTGTGCCATATTGTATCATTGCTTCCCTATGTTATAAATCCCTCCAGATATTATTATTTTCCCTTAAACAGTCAGTTATCTTTTAAAGACTTAAGTAATAAGAGAAACAAGTTGCTATTTATGCCCCTTCCTTCCTCAGGGTGGCCCTTCTACCTGACATCATCTTGTTCCTGCCCGATTACCTTCCTCCCATATTCCTTGAAGTGCAGTTTTTCTAGTTGTGAATCCCTTTGTACACTGAAAATAGCCTTTATTTCATGCTTGCTTTTAAAACAAGTTTGTGTATCTTACAGGTGAGTAGTTTTGTGTGAAGTGTGTCTCCTACTCATCAGCCCCCTCTCAGACTGTGTCTTTAGCACAGGACGTCTGTGTGTGACTGTGTTTCTTGTGCTTCCAGTTTATGAGGCTCCTTGGCTTTGTGCATTTACAGTTTTCATGCATTTTGGAGAATTTCCAACCATCACTTTTTCTTCTACTACCTGGCTTCTGCTTTAGGACATCCATTCACACATATATTTGGAGTTGTTCCATAGCTCACTAATTCTGTCTGACAGTCCTTTTCCATTTCAGTATTTTCTATCACTATGTATTTGAATTTGTCTTTTGTTTTTCAGTGTCTTCCAGAATCGTTTTAGTGATTAGATTCATCAGTTTTCATTCCTGGAGTCCATTTTGTATTGTAAAAGTCTATACCGTGTCTCTGCTGGCCACGTCCAGACTTTCCTCTGGCTTCCTGAACACATGTCTCAGTATCTTTACAGATACATGTGTCTGTATCTTTACTACTGGCTCTGGTGTTTGCATCATTTCTGAGCCAGCTCCAAGTGATTGTTTCTCTTCTCAGCATGACTCTTAACATCCAGCTTCTTGCCTAGCTGCTAAGCCAATTCATTGCAATTTCGGTTTGTTGATTACCAGATATTTTTCGGTTCCAGTAGATGTAGTGTAGTTTTGTTCTGGGACATAGACCAGGTATGCAAAAATAGTTTGACTCTTTCAGGTCTTATTTTAAGCTTAAGAAGAACTCAGGCTACATTTCACTGAAGGATAATTTTGCCCACATAAGGCAAACCCTTCTGAGTATACTACCTAGTAACCCATAATTTATGAAGATTCCTCCTTGGGCTGGTGGAAGTGGACATTGTCCCACTTACAAGTGATCCTTGGCCCTGCTCACCAATGCTGTAGACTCAAGGACAGTTTTCATGCATATGACCAGTCAGTTCTCAGCTGAGACTTAAAGGGGACCTGCTGCAGAGTTCTGGTGTTCCTTCCCATGCCACTCTCTCTCCACAGTCTCTGGCCCTCGAATTAGCTTCCTGAGCTGTCTGCACTCTGTGCTCTGTTCCTTCAACCTGGGAGACCCCCGGGCTCTGTCTAGATCCCTTTTTGGTGTACTGGATTCAGACTTTCTCCAAGTAGTGTATGCAGTTTTTACAGAACTTGCTTCATGTGTTTCCCTTGTTAGGGTATCAACTGCCTTTTACCATCTCATGTCCAGTGTTTGCAGAACTATATCTTAACAGATTTTACCATCTTAGCTATTTTAGGCATAAGGGTTAATTAAGTACTCCTTTTCAATCCTACTCAGAAGGAAATGTTTGTAAAGTCTAGGTACAGCTCGATTTTCCTAAAGATACTTTTCCACACTACCAGGCTGAAACCAAGACTAGCATCTCACTGGGCAGCTGGGCATTTGGCCCAAGTCCATGAAAGCAGCATCTCGCAGTTTCTCCTCCGCTGGGTACCCCACTGCTGATCTGACTACATTTGAAACCCATCCTCTCAGAGCCTCATGACTCTCTGTTCTCTGACTTACCAGGGCTCACAATGTTCTTTTTATTGCTTTGTGTTTACAACTTAGAAGTATATCAGAGAAAATAGACCTTTGACATATATTAATAGTCCCTTGAGCATCCCTCCATGTCACTTAACCCATCTTAATCCCACACATTCCACAGTTCACCCTTAACACATGCATACTCTCAAATATGCACCCTCACATGTACTCACACCCAGTAGTGGTACTCGTTCCCTTGAGGATATGTTGTCACATGGACTTATGTGAGTTGCTTTCTCAGCACATACTTCCTAGCTATAGTGTCTTATGAAATAAGCCAACATAACAACACAATTTCCGCAATAGAATCACAGGTATCTAGCTCTGACACTCTCAGAGCAGGTCTACACTCAAATCGGCACATGATCTTGTTATTACTGGTATTAGTCTGCTATATATATATATATATATATATATATATATACATATATATATTTTTTTTGAGACAGGGTCTCGCCTTTGTAGTTCAGGCTGGCCCTGTGCTCAGCCTCTAACTCACATCACAGCAATCCTCCTGCCTCTGCCTCTAGAGTGCTGGGTTTACAGACGTGAGCCACCACGCCCGGCACTGTGGTATGTGGTACTGGTTGCTGCTGGGCGTGAGTCTCCACACTCAGTATTGTTATGTGGTAACCAGGGATGAACCTGGGTCCTTGTGCTTGCAAGACAGGCGCCAGAACCACTGAGCTATATCCCTGGCCCTAGTCTGCTATATTTTTTTAAGATCCTGGCATGAAGAAAGGATCATCCATACAAGATCACTCATGTCTGACCCTTCCTGCCTCTGTGTGGGAAGTTACATGATGATAGGATGACAAGGAAAGGCTGTTGTGGTTTAGCCACAGCTATTTAACTGAGCCCCATCAAAAGATTTTCTAGAACTCTGTGTCCACTAGGAGCTGCATCTGTGCCATTTAGGACAGTGGCTCAGTCCCCACAGGGTGTGGGCACCATGCATTCCTTTGCTTCTTTGTGAAGATTCCTGGGTTCTGATGTCAGGCCTAAAAAATGATTAGATGGGGAATAAGAAAGGACCCCTCAGCCCTCTAATCGGAGCATGCACACTGTCATGTCTTGAGGATGAATACTGCCCTCTGTGACTAAAGTGTGAGCTTCTTGCCTATATGTACACTTAGCTCTCAGCAACTTGCTGTTTTCCTTGAACAGAGTATTTTGCTGGGCTAGTTTCTATTTCTTCGTCACTTAGTGAAAACGGGACTTGATGTTTTGATTCCCAAGATCCTTTGCAGATCTGAAAGACTTTGATTGTTTCTCTTTTGTGAACTAATGGGCAAACCAACTATTAGAAAGTAGAATAGTTTTTCACTTGAAAACTCTATGAACAAAAGACTAAGACATGTGACAATAACAAAATCCAGATAACTGACAGAATCTAATATAGTGACTTAATTTTCACATCTAACTGAGGCCAAGTCATTTAGAAAACATTTCACTCATTGAGAAACTGCATATCATATGACCATCAACTATCTCTCTAATAAAACCTAAGCCTTAGAAGTGAAGTCTTAAATCATTGTCAGGCCTTTAATTCTGTATGAAGTTATATATTATCCCATAAAGTAAAAATACATCATATTAAGGAAGTGTTTGGATGGAAAGTAGGAAGCTTTCCATCATTGAAATTTATCCTATTGGAACTTCAAATTCAATATTACATTAACATGGTTTATTACATTTTATGATTTCAGTACTGTTAAGGACAATAGTTCTTGAAAATCACTTACCACTTCTTCCCATGGTCTTTACAAAAAGATTTTGTTTATTTTCCTATGTGAGTCCTCTCCAAAATTTCTAATCCAAGCATGATTCGTTTGACAGTACAAATTACGGAAATTATTCACACAGCTAGCCGCTTACATCTATAAGAAGATGAACAATAGGATAATTTGGTATGCAGTGGCACATTCCATTGGTGATTAAGCAGCTGTGGTGTACTTGTTTACACCTCTGAAGCTGTGCAAAATCATACACATCAGAATCTGGGCATAGAATCTTACATGTAGATATAAAGAGATGCTGACAAACGTTTTTTATTAATGTTGTAAAATTTCATGTTTGTGAGATTTGTGTTAGTTTTATTCATTAAAGGTGACCATAGTTAAAAAGAAACAATAAAGTCAGCTACACTAAATAGATGAGAAAATAAAAACCTCCTGTTTTGAGTGACATAAGAAGTTAATATTTAAACAAAAATGAGACATTCCTCTCTTTATACCTTAATCTATTACTGTTCACGCATACGTATGAAATACGTAAATATGTATTCCATGGTTTTGTGGTTTGCACATCATATTATCTCAGAAGCACTGGGGAGAAATGAGGTGGTCATGCTGTTGACTTTGAGCCGTGCACTAAAATGTAGAGACAATGACAGCTCAGAAAACAGGCCTACATGCAGTCACTGATCACCCCACACCCAGCTCCAATCACTGTCCAATGCCTGCCCCTGGTATACTCTTCCTGACCAGTCTCATTCAGCTTTCCCCTTCCATAGTTTTGGAAAATAGCATCAGTGTCTTTCTTTTGACAGTCATGACCTTTCTGGTAGCCTCTTTAGTCACTGTCAGTTAAGTCAGGGCGTGCTGGGGATGCATCTCTGGACCCTACATGTGCTAGGTAAGTACATTTCCACTGACCTATTTCCCCAACCAGCTAGAGTTGATATTACATATTTTATCTTCATAATTTGAGTCTCTTGGAGTTTAACAACTAGCACCCTCTCCCGCTCAGAATTCTGAATACACTGTGACTTAATTTGCTGATCAATAATCATCTACCATGTGTCAGGCACTGTTCCAGCCGGAGATAATTATAGAAAATTATAGGGATACTGAGGAATATTCTCCTGGAGTTGACATGTTAACTGGAAAGAATAAAAAATAAGCAATAACTTCATTGTGTAAATTATGTAGTATGTTAGGAAAGGCACCAGGAAAGCAAAATGGAGCACAGAAAAAAAAAAAAAAAGATTAAAAAAAATCCAATGGTGAAAGCAGCTCTTAGTAAAAAAAGGGCAGATAGATAGGGCCTGAATATCACTTGGTTGCGATTAGAGGCTGAATCACTGAGTACAGAGCTCCAGGCCTTACAAGGCTTGCTCAGCTAGGCGTACAGCATGGGCCACAGGGCCAGGCTGAGCTCTTACAGGAGGGCCTTCCCTGGAGCATACATAGCCTGGGGAAGCAACTCTTCTGCATGCAAGGCACTGGAGGTGAACGGTGGAGGATTGTGCCAAGCAGACCTGTCAGTGATGGCTATGCCTCATGCTGGAGAAGTGAACAAAGGGCAGTGACTCTGTAAGAAAACGATCTACAGAGCTTCCTGTTACCAGGAAGTAATGGCACGGGTGGAGGTGCTGAGCCTCCTGCTAGACCTGTCTCTGCCTCATTTCAGCAGCACATATCAAAATCGTCCCTGTCTCACACATCTGGTAACTGGAGCCTTCACTACCTACTAGGACAGAAGATCAACCATCTATTCTCTTTGTAGTCCTGCCTGAAACCCGGATGTTCCCTTTGGAGGTTGATCACAAGGACTGAGGGTCCTCATATCTACTGAAATCCAACAGCCTCACACACCTTGCATAAGCCTGAGAGTTACCATTAGCTTCTATAATGTGCAGCTGAGGTTCATTGCTAGGCTTTGTTTAAGTATGGAAATACTTCCAGACCATTCTGTGCAAACCCTTTCCTTGCCTACTCATCCCTCTCCAGCTTTTCTAGCCCTCCATAATACCCCCGGCAGCTCTGTATTCTACCAACTGAAGGGCTGACTTCCCTAATCAGTGCGGGACCCACAACACAATCATTTCAGATGTCTGAGCCCTCGATGTAGTGAAGGCTAAGTAGAATATCACCTTTGGTCCTCACACTCCTGCCACAGCACAGTGCCCTACTGGCCCCTGTTTAAAAGTGCCCATGCTTCACAGAAAGGTCACCACTCATGGGCAATGTTGCTATAGTGACTCAGTTAATTTTTTCCATTGTACCACCAGAATCAATCACTCCTCCACCTGTGGAACAGCGTGATAAAGGACAGGGTGCCACACTGACTGAGTTCCCATCATATGGGAGAAAATACAGGGGCAGGTAAAAGATCCCACTCTGATCTATATAAGTAGACAGTAGTTCTTATGGGAAGGAAAAGCAAACACTTTTTCGTCCATTTATGCTCAAGTATTTTTTATCTAATTAACATACTCTTTTATTTGTTTTATTCTGTTTCTTCCCACAGTCAAAACAATGCCTTTGTTGGTATAGCATTTCAGATTCACTGGGGTGAAACTGAGCATATATCTGCAAAGCTAAAAAATAAGGTCTTACTTTTTACTGTTTAGTAAGAACTAATGACAGCTTGAACTAAACAGAGTTGAAAACTGAGCTGCGATGACAAAGTCAGTACACAGTGACAGCACACAGAGAGAAAGGCTCACAAGAAAGTAGGAAACTCAGTGCTGAAACTGACCACTAATGTATCATAGATGCATAGATCATTTTCCATATATCATCAGTAGGCCTGAGTCTGCTTCACACCAGGGCTGCTGGGATCCAGAGCTCTCAAAGGGTCATCTCACTGCCTCCTGACTGGCCATGCCCAGCTTAGCTCCAGGGCCTGTGCTCACTCTGGCGCTGTGCTATTCATATACATTGACACCCTGTCATGAGCTAACCACACAGGAAGAAAGGACTACGATTACCAGGATTATCACTTTCAACCACATAACTGCCCTTCTTGGTCTTCACAAAAGCATAAACACCAACATCCATGTGCAAGCACCATGCCTTGCACAGTTCTGCCTGGAAGGCATAATGCCATGTATACAGTAGGTGCACAACTAATGAATGAAAGCTCTCAGGACATATGTAGTCTCCAGCCCAGAGATTCCTGTATAGTAGCCATTGTCCACATATGGCTGATAGGCTCTTGAAATGTGCTTAGGACTACTTGTAAAATATAGACCAGATTTTGAATACCAAATACTCATTGATAATTTATTTTTATTGAAATCTTTATTGGTACATTACATATTTGTGTTATTTTGGAAATAAAAATATTTAGAAAAAAAATCACCAAGAAAGGAAACATTCAAAAATCTAGATTTTTTGTTTCTTCTAAACTGCCACCAAATTCAGCCACTTCTACACTAAAATTTTTTTTTAAATTTTTTTGAGACAGGGTCTTGCTTTGTAGTTCAGGCTGGCCCTGAGCTCAGCCTCCAACTCACAATACAGCAATCCTCCTGCCTCTGCCTCCCAAGTGCTAGGATTACAGGCGTGAGCCACCACGCCCAGCACTGTGGTATGTGGTGCTGGTTGCTGCTGGGGTGAGTCTCCACACCCAGTATTATTATGTGGTTAACTGAGGATTGAACCTGGGTCCTTGCACTTGCAAGACAGGCGCTGGAACCACTGAGCTATATCCCCGACTCTACACTAAAAATATTTTTAAAGTTGCATATATTTTTAGTGATAATTTTGTAAAATACTTAAAATCTTAATAGCTATTAGTTAATGATTTCAAAGATAAATATGAGTTATACATAATACAGGATATCTAAAGAAGCTAGGCATTTTTTATGATATACCACACACACAAGAATTACAAGATGATAACATTTCAATTTTTCATGCATTTGATAGAAAAGCCAGAATATCAATTGGTTTTCCACTGAACACTGTATACTAGCTATTCAATTTGACTTAACAAATGCAAGTTTTAGGAGTTCAAATACATTGAAATTCCAGATTATTTTAAATTCTGCTACCTTTATATACACTAAAAAAGTAAATTAATTGCGAATTTATTTAGGTCTGCCTTTTTCTCTTTTATTAAACTCAAATATTTAGATAATGTTTCATAATACCAATAATATCAGACCAAAATATATTTCGTGTATAATGTATTGCCTTATATAAAACTGAAATCAGAAAATATATTTTATTCTAAAATATATTAAAATTTTTTATCACCTAGAAAACCACTCATGGTTAATAAAAGTATTTTCCTTCTTTTAGATTTTACTTACAGTTAATTTTCCCCTGGATTAATTCAAACCTATTATTTGAATAAACTATAAAATAAGAAAAAATGTTATATAAAAATATGAACTGATCACAAGCAAAAATAATGCTATTTTGTATATAATCAGGTGTATAAAATCTCATGTATGGTGATGAATATAAACAAAGTCACAGATTTTAATGACAAATCCATAAAAATAAAAATCTAGGAACAAAGACTGTAATCAGTCTTTCCCTAGGCCTATATTCTGTGCTCACATAAAGATATTAAATAACATCAATCATTTATAAAATCTAGGAGTTGGCTATAATGTAGGTCATTATGAGACTATCCTTTTAAAATTTAGCAAAGCATTAAAGATCTTCTCTTTAGCCTTCTTCAAATCATATCTGCTATGAATAGAAGGTTAAATTTACAAAGACGTCAGTCTTCATATGTCTGTTTTTTCCTCATAAGTAAAGCATTCTGTGTGCATCCTTTCTGCTTGACTTTAAAAATTGTTCATAGACAGACATAAACATTTTAAAAACTTTGTATGCAGGCAGTTGGTGGAAGACTGGTTAAAGCAGAAACAGATACAGAGAAGGGTGCAGAAGTGATTGTTATGTTGAAGCAGAGAATATGTAACTGAAGACGTAGTTCCCACTTGCAGAACTTCCTAACTATTCTTATACTTTATTTTCTCTTTCTTAAAAGTTAAAGTAACAAACATTTTATTGGTAAGAGTTTATTTTTGACACTGACTATAAAATCTCTATTTGCTTCCTTCTCTTTTACGTAGCACCACTTTGAGTGTATGAGTGAGGTTCAAGTTCATGTTCCCTTCCACGATCCGCCGTAGACAGCAATCAGTTATCCCAGTCAATCACAGTTTTGGAGGCATGTTTGTGGATATAATAGATAACTTTATACCTAGTTTTTGTCACCACTCATTACAGCAACCCCTTCCAGAGATTTCGGTCATGTGAATCTTCATTTCCAGAAGAGTTCTCAAGAAGTGTTTATGAATCCATATTTTCTGAATTGTTAAGTTGCTCCGTTAAGAGTGTGAGACTTGGAAAACTGTCCTGGCTTGGTGTAAGATCTTTGACTCATATTTTTCCTTTTGAGTTACCCTATTTTTTAGGAAGCATTATCAGAAAGTCTGGTGGCAACTTTTATAAATGACTTGGTAATTTTGCCCAGATTTTACTTTCATTTTTAGCAGAGATCCACTAACTTTCCTAAATGGTGGCCCAGTGTTGTTTTTTTCAAGACTGAGATTTCCAAAAATATAGACTTCTCTGTAATATGTGGTTTTCAGTATTTTTCTTAGGAATGTTTCCCCGATTGTAGTATTTTGGTACATACTTATTCTGTTGGCTTTTGGGAATAAATGTACTTTGGCACATTCTCTAAAATTCCTTGTAACATTTTATTGATTTTTGATATTTAAAATTTTCCTTCCTTTCATCTTCTGTTTCTCGCACAGACTATTATCTACTGTAACTATTTTTTCTTGTGTCTAATTTATTCTGAATTTCTCATTATTTCATTGCATTATAAATCCTTTTGTGAATTTTATCTCATTTTTGAATTTTTTAAACTAGCACATTTTTAAATGTCATCTGTCATGTAAAACTTATTTTACCTTGTTTTGAAACACTCAGTGTAAGGAACACTATTTGAGCATACTTCTGTTGTCTGTAAAGACATCATTTTGCACTTTATTCTCTTTTTTAAATCATCTTGGAAAGGATCTGACATTTCTTTTTGTCTCCCGAAGCTTTTAGAAAGGAGGCATTGATTGGTCAAGACCCTTTTCTCGTGTCTTGACTCTTCTGCTGGCTCTCTAATCGTCCCTCTTCCAAGTCGGTTTTAGGAACAACCTCGTGTTCCTGGGCTCCGCCCTCTCGTCTTTCCCCCTTCTAGCTGGGCTTTTCCCTTCTCGCTTGGATCTGCTGCCGCCCTGCCCAGTCTGGAAGGCTTTGTAGCCAGCTCTTTCAGACCACGCCTCAGGTTTTTTCTCTCTCCACAGACGGGGCGGACATAACCTTTGCTTAGCTGCACGTATCACCCCCACAGCTGTCTGGCAACGGAGAGGGAAGTTCCTGTCCACAGGTCGGGTGCCCAGTGCTCCCGCCGCTCGCTCCTCACCGCACCCCCCCCCCCCGTCCGGTGCAGCTGCTGCAGTCACACAGGCTCAGAGTCAGTGGGCAGCTCCACCCACACGTCCTGTGAGGACCCAGGCTGGACTTCACACACTGTTTCATCGCAACTTTGGTGTGAGGGGTTTAAGTTTACTCTCCTCGTTTATGGTTTTTTTTTTTTCTTCTGTTAATATTTTATAACATGACTATATTTTTTTATTCAAATCTTCTGTTGTTTTTATGAGACAACTGGCAGAGGTTAAAATGCAGTATCTGGGATGCTGTCCTTTTTGCCAGTAGACACTGACTTTTGCTACAGCAGGGCTAAGGAACGTCAACTGTGCATTTCTTCAAGATAAGTGAAATCTCAGCCTCCTCAAGTGAATCAAAGTGAATAGGACGGCCACGTCAGAGGTCTTTGGCAAGATATCTCTGTCCTGGCCAAACCAAGAATCTTCAGGGGAGCCTCATGGTGGGAAATGATTGCTCACAGCCGTGCTGCCCTTCATTTAAACTGTCAGAGTAACAGTGTAAAGAAAACACAACACTTCCGGTCAGACCATTCAGAGAATGGTGTGATCTGAAGGCTGACTGCCAAGAGCACAGGCCAGCTGTTACAAAATTTAATTAAAACAGTCTTGATAATTAGCACAACTTGTTTATGAATGTGAAAATATTTCTTATGTGAACATACCGGTCACCTTGTCAGTTGTGGGGGGGAGAGAAATCCTGTGACAGATGGAGTTGTGAACTAATTAGTAAAAACAAAACAAACTTGGAATTGCTCTTGAACTATCCTCCCTTCTTTGCCCCATCATAAAGGCAATAAAAATAAAATAAAACCGAGTGTGGGTGTATCCCCCCAACCAGACTTCTGCATATAGTTTAAGTGACAAATGACAGGATGAAATGTTGTCCTTTATTTAAAGTCCTTTTTGGCTGCAAATCAGTGGAAATGAGCCCGAAGCAGCTTCCGCCCTGCACACTGCCTGAGCAGTTGCTGTCTGCATTTCATTTGCATCACGATCCTGTAATGTCTTCGCTCTGTCTCTTGCCTCCCAGTGATCTTTCTTAATTTTGTCATGTTTTCACTTTTATTTACTAAAGAAGAACAAATCACCTAGACAATCTTTTTTTCCCCTTCCTTTCACCATGTTTCATTCTGAAAGGTCCATTGCTTACCAGTGATATTTTGCAGTCCAAGCTCAGTATTATAACTGTTCTAAAAATGTCACATTGGGAAAGAAGAGCCGTTGCCTGCTCTTTATTGCCCAGTTCCTCTAACAGTCCTGCCAACATCAATCAACAAAATGTCTACAATTAACTCTCACCGTCGCCTCCAAATCCTTGTTGCTGTCACCCAAGGCTCCGGCACCCTCCTGCCTGTACCTCCCACCATGACTTCCTAATCCAAATATCATGCTACCTTGTTCTTTGTCTTGGGCTTTTTCTGAGGATATAACCCTGTGTTACCATTCTCGTGGGTCCTTCCCCTGCTCTCTGCCATCCACGTCTGAAGCGATCTTTAACCTGGGCGCAGACTCCCTCTGTTCCAGGCTCACGCACTGACTGACCTCCCCAGCATTTCTACTTGTTGGTACACAGGAGCAGCTCCAGAACTCAATGTGTCCACGGTGCCCATAATGACCCTGCAGCCACAGTCCCTTCACCGAAGCTGCTGCATCCAGGAGCCCGCTGAGGGTACTTAACAGCATCCTGTACATGGACCTCAAAAGGGGAGCCCAGGGTTATCCATGACCACTGACATAGGAAATGTCATTGTGTCGTCACTCACAATAGGAAATCCCATGTTTCAATCTGTAGTTTCTACTTCCTAAATATCTCCTGAATAGGTCTGACCTTGACCTTGACCTCCCTGCTGACCCTTAAAAGGCTTAGGCCACTTTTTACAACATGTGATCAAATATACAGTGAATGTTAAAATTTTAAAATATAACAGTAAAACACATACTGCCATTACTCTCTCTCTCTCTCAAAATACAATCCTTTATTTCAAACACACTTATCCCATTATTCTTGATACTTCGAAGTAGTTCAAGTCCTCTTTTGCAAATGTTTTTATGAGTTTTGATTTTTAAAAAATACAGTGAGTGTTGCTGCCCTTCAACAGAAAGGCAGGCTCCTAAAAATATTATGGTCTGTCCTCGTCTACTGAACTCACCAGATCCAGCACCATGTAACTACTTACTCTGCCCCAAAGTCAAAATGACAATAAACATTAAACATTTTAAATGATTAGGAACATCAAGACAGCCAGGACAGCCCAACTAAAAGATACTCATGAAAGAAGATTCTAGAACTGCTTCAGAAAATGGCAAGAACCACAGGATAAGTGCTATGAAGCAAAGGCAGTTCTTTTGAGGGTGATTACTGTCTTTTGCTGCACTGATTAAAAAAAAAAAAACTTACACATGCACCATCTTTTGGGTCTCACTTGTAATTCAGCTGTAGCAATCTATCTCAGCCTCAAGTTTGTCTCACCTAGTGCATAGTTCTCACAACAGTCTATTTATTCATTCTTGAAACATAGATCTGGTTTCTCCATTCACTGATTAGTGCCTTTCCATTTCCTTCTGCATAAACTCAAAGCTCCTCTATAAACCGGTTTTGTATTTTATGCAGAATGTGCACGTTGAACCAAGAGTTCTCACTGAACTGCCATCTAGTGGCAGGACAGATATATAGCAAAGAGATAAACACACAGAGTAGAATATGGGCATACAGGAGAACTTGCCTTGTCTCCAGTTGGATTCCTGGCTGCCTTGCGTTCCTTCTGCACTTCACCTTTGTGGCTCTC
Source organism: Petromus typicus (assembly GCA_004026965.1). Classification (NCBI taxonomy): domain Eukaryota; kingdom Metazoa; phylum Chordata; class Mammalia; order Rodentia; family Petromuridae; genus Petromus; species Petromus typicus. The sequence continues at coordinate 49,892 of PVIR01005574.1, read as the reverse complement.
ACTGGTGGCATCCTTGATAACTTGGCCAGGTGAGCACAGAAGTCACATGGCCAGGGGCAGCCCAGACGCTGAGCCAGCACAGTCGTGGCCAGGCTTCCCAGCTGTGACACAGGAACTGTGACCGGAGCTGCCTTTCACAGCACCAGTGTCCCAGGAAATGCCGAAACCCCGCTGGTGGGCGGCATGCCAATTTTAATTACCTGCTTCAGTGACTCATCCATTATTGTATGTAATGGAATTAACTGTGGCGCTGAACCCATACTTCTGTGGATTATTTGCCATTTTCTTCACATTTAAAAAATCTGTGAGGCAAGTCGGAGATTCAGGAATAATGAAATTTCCTTAGATTTGTCCTGGGTCATGATTTGCTTATAATAAATGACACTGTATTGGCTTCAACAATTTCTGGCTTCTCTTTCTTTGAGACTTTCATTCCCTCAAGAGTGGAGGGGGCAGTTTTCCCCTGTCAATTGCAAGTGTTTCCATTTCTTTTCTTCTTTATACTTTGCCTTTATTTACTGAAGACTGCAATGCTTGTTCACTTTATTTTTAAGTGAATAACAAAGTTAACATGTCTGTTTATGTCTGCCTGTAGGCCCCCTTTTCCTGAGCAATTCTTGGATGCTTAGCCAAAAATAAATAAAATAAAATAAAATTCCTTTGCAATATGGATGAAGATTCACTTATAAAACTTAAAAACCAGAATGATTAAGATTTACTTCCCTTTGTAACTGTAAGTTTGAGGTTTTGCCTTTGATTTATGAAGAAAAAATGAGAAGGTGCCCAGACTTCAGTCCTGTCTAGGACTTGGAGACAGGCCCAGGTTTGGGGGTGCAGTCCTGTGTCTTGGGGCCCTGGACTCACATGCAAGTGGCCCAAGTTCCCATCTGAGCATTCCCATGGCCGGTGCAGAGGGATGGCCAATTTGGCAATTGGTAGCAAAAAAGAAAAAGTCTGCTTTTCAAAAGTCATTGTGATAGACAGAAACAGATAAAAAGTTATCTCACTTAAAGCTTTGTGTAAGGATTCAGAAATTAGAAGCCAGAAGGGGAAAAATGGTACAAATATAAATAGCCAATGTCATTCAACTCAGACAAAAGTCAAGTAAGTCTTTCTTATTTCCTGCATATTTCACACTAAGAAAGTATGACTAATTATAATTTAAGCTGCCATACTCATCTGTTTTTATAGTGAGTGGAATTTGTTTGTCTAATCACAGAATCATTGAATATTATACATGCTCTAAAATTATCCGAGTGTAGTTAACTGTCAAGTACATGTGACCTTTCTGATTATTAAGTTGCTTTAATGGAACAACTTTATAGAATGATTATTGACATTTGTAATAACAAAGTAAGAAAATGTACAATACTTGGGTGAATGCTAGGTTAGAAAACAAATACAAGAAAATATGTTTAAAACACATGCGAGCCTTGCTGTCACTATTGTGTAGTGGCCTTCATGACGTGTTGACAGAAAAATCAGCAGGGGGTCCCACTTCCCACATTTCACTAACACAGCCCCTTTTCCTTTAAAAAAATCTCCCAACTGGGGTCTGTATTTGATGATCAGTTCTTTTAAAAAGAGCAGACAGTTGTGTCCCTCTTACAGCAAGGAGACTCAGTTTATGGCATATGGAGGCACTCAAGAAATATTTGTTGAATGACTAAATAAAGTATAACAAAGCCAGAAACCTCAGGGACCAGGCTTGCACAGGGTCTCAAAGGAACTTGGTACAGATGAGACATCTGAGCAAATTTAGGGCGATCCAAAAGCTGCTTCCTATGATGAGCCCTGTTGTCAGGTGGACAGTTGCAGTTGGACCCTCCCTGGAAGACCTGGTACAGGTAGGTTCCTGTTCACTAAGAATCCACATGAACCTGCTAGTGTTTCACATGAGTGCGGCGGAGAAACAGCAGCATTTCCTTGCATTTACTGCACAAGGCCACGCTCCGCACCAGGGACAGGCCCACTAGGTACATCTGAAACTCACCTGTCTTCTCAGCATTGCTGGTGAATTTAGTTGAAAATGTACATCGCTGGAGGATGAGAAATTTATTTGAAATGGAGCGTGATGCTGGCTGCCTCTATTTGTTCCGTGAGAACTCTGCTCACAGGCAGCTGCCTTTATCGGAGGTTTGCAGAACAGTTTTTTCCTCAAGACTCGTCTGACTGCTCTTGTTTATTTCATCTTTTAATACTGAGCACATCTAATTTCTATACAATAGCACATCCGTTGCCCTGAAAATTGTACCATATTTAATGATGCAAGTAAATTGCAAAGAATTAGCTAAAATCTTAAAATATTTCTCTTAAAAATCACTGTTTCAATATTTCAGCTGGATTTCTAGAATTAGCTAAAATTCTATGAAGATACAATAAGTCATAATATAAAGTTTCTTACAGCCTCTGAGAACTAATTATATGTATCTCTTACCAGTGATTTCACATTGGTAGCTTGAAATTTATGACATAGAAATGCACAACTAATACTGATCAAAACTAGCCCCTGCCCTAGAGCCAGGTGTTACACATTTATACCAGCAACAGTGATAGCCAAGACTTGGTTTCTATGCTCGCTGAGGACTCTGATTTTAATAATTTGGGGTGTAATGTAATAACATGATTAATATTTTAATCTGCTAAATCCGTCTGCTCAGATTTGCTGATCTATTAAAATTAGTTGCTAATCCTAATAGTATATTGCAAAAGTTAAGGCCCAGCCCCCTGAAGCATTTGGTTATTTTGTTCAGTCTTTTCTATTCTTCCTATCACTATGTGAAAACGTGGCCTAGCATGGAGGGACTCTCAGGCTCTTGCTTTGTATCCCTCCAGGCCTTACAGAAGAGCTGCACTATGACTGTGAACCTCTGTGACTCTCACAGGGGAGCTGGGAACAGGGGCCTGGGAGGCTGCAGATTGTGGGTCATAACACAGAACTCTGGAATGAGGCAAGATCTGATAGACCACATAATCTGGGCCTTGTTTGGCACATTTTGTGAACTGAAAATGCAGGAAACTAAATGAAATCAAAAGCCCCTTTCAGTTGAAAAAAGAACAAGGAGCCTAAATAAGTTAGAATTGATGAGCGGGCAATTCAATCACTCTCTGCCTCTGGGCAAGTCATTTTACCCTAAATGGGATTCCAGTTCTCACTTGCGAATCAAAAGGAGTTTGAAATGAAGGATTTAAAGTTACACAAAATGACTTGTTATCCCTGATGACTAAATCTGTGAGGTCTGAAACCAACACTTGCTTGACACATTTGACAGAACATTCCAGAAAAATACACTGTAATAGAAGATATTTGATCCAAAGAGAGTGAACTGAATTAACTAAAGAATGATTTTTTCATTTTTTCATGCATCCATCTATCCATCCATCATCTATCCATCTATCCAACCTTCCATCCATCCAGTTTTGTGTGACAGCCACTGTGGCTCACTAAATTCTATGTCAAATATAATGCTGACACAAGAAAAGATGTGTAATTAGAAGTTATTTATTGGAGGGAGCACCTACCAGTGATGGGAATAAACATCTCACAAGTGCCAACCTTTGTAATCCCCTTTTATCATGACTGTTCTCACTCTAGAGAACCCATTGCAGCCTCTGAAAGACGGAGAAAGAAACATTAAAAACTGGCCTTTCCCCTAGAGCTTCGGTCCCCTCACTCTCTGTTCTTTCCAGTTGCCAGCACCTATGTGTAGATGGAAGCATAGAAGCTTTCCTCATTGTGTTGGAGGGTCTAAAACCAACATAACTTTTCCATTTCTTCATTCCTGCAGACTACACAGTTGAATTTGTAGCTTCTCTCTTGCTAAGCTGTTGTGGAGTCTCTCCCCTAATATGTGTTTTTGAGGTTTCCATGGCCAGAATTGGTTTCTGGTCTAATGTCTTAGCACTGGTGATGTCTGATGACTCTTTCTGAAGACTCTGTCATGTTCCATCCTATCCTAGAAGTGGAATTCTCTGCTTCAGTCTCTGCCTTCTGCCTCGAGAAACAAGATACAAAGCCACCTGCTGTTCTATGACAACGTACTCAGACTCTCAGGATTTGCCTCAGTTTTTTCTAGTTGCCCATGGTGTGCACATATGCATGACTGTGTCCTCAGGCACAGCTTTACCCTAATTAGAGGGCTAGGGATGTAATGCTGACCATTCACCCCTGGCCTCCCTTCTCCCTGCCTCTACAGCCCCTTCCTATTCACAAGACATCTTTTTCTGCCTCTGTACTCTTAACTAGAATGGCAATGAGAGACTTAATCCATATTACTGAATTGGTAAATATTTGGGTACATATTTAATCATTACCCGTGTAATTAGAATATAATATGCTTAATGCTATTATATTAAAGTGGCACTAATAATGAATAGCATGTGCCAGGAAGTGTTCTAGATGGTTTACATGGATTAACTAATTGTGTTATTTACCACAGACAGCTCAAGTATTTATTGTTATCATCCCCATTTTAATGAGAAGCCTAACGTGACTTCCCAAGGTCATGCAACAGATTTGCCACAGAGACAGATGAAAGACTTGGACTTGTGTTCCAAGATTTGTTATATGAATATCAGGCAGCATTTATAAGCTTTCCTGAAGAATAAAGAAATAAATGGTGAAGTGCTCTGGGCACACTGGAAGGCAAGACAAACTCAGCAAAGAGTAAGATACATGGTGTAACTAGAACTTTGAGTGTGAGGGTAACACATCAGAGTCTGAAGCTGAGAAGGAAATCTGGGAACAAGTTTCCAAAAACCAAGTCTGCCCGTGTCGTGGTTTAGGATCCACCCTGTACTACAATGGAATGACAGGAAGAGAAGATGTTTTGGAAGCAAGGCTTTGGCTGTGCCCTCGAAAATGAGCCAGGGGAGAAAGCGATGGTGTTAGGAGGTCACTGGAAAGCCTGCTCTATGATTAATCCACTTGCCAAATGGGAGGTGGCCTCCACACCAGGAGTTGACGTGGAATGCTATGAATCAAAAAATGGATGGTGTAAGCCTGCCATAGCTCAATACTTAGTGAAGGGACCAAATATAAACAGACCTATAACCATAATAATTCCCTAGCAGAGGTACATGCAAAATGCACTGTCAGTTCTCAGGACTTTGTTCCTCCCTGAAAGCACACGGAAAGCTACCAGAGCCAGGTGTACAGAGACATATGGGGGAACTGGAAGCGCTTAAAATGCACTTAAATGTCATGAAGTGTAGAAATCATAAAATATGAATCTCAGGCACCTATTATAAGTTATTAATAAAAATACAGTATTTTGAGTTTTTGCATATAAGGGATTTTAGCTGACCATATTTATTGTGCAATGGAATTGATACTCAACAACCATCTGCTTGAGAGGATTTTGCTTGCAACCTAAGATAGAGTCTATTTTCTCAGCAAAGTTTGATTAGGATGTCACAGGGGCAGGTGGTATCAGGCTTCACAGGTAGACAGAAGGCTCCTCTGTCCACATGGAGCATGCATACTATCATCAGATAGTTTTGTGCAATTGGAATACAATGGCTCAGCCACATATACATAAGGAATCACATACAATGTATAAAAGGCAGCAAGCAAGAGAATCTCACTACCTCACAACAAAGCAAATAGGCAATGCAAGAAACTTAGAGCTAGAACTATCAGAACAGCAGAGATCATCCTCAACAGAGAGGTCTGACTTTCTTTGGCAGAGCTGTAAGAAGCAAGATTCACAGGGAGGACAGAGGCCAGCCTCACATGGAAGGAGAGCTATGGCAGTGACCCCTTCATTCTGTGTGGGTTTAAATTTACTCTGTAGCCTTCCCTGCATTCCAGGAAATATACTACACACTGAGGAGTTTAGTCTGCCTCACAGCAAATCAATTGCAGCAAAATTTTTAAAACTTGGCTTTGAAATTATGACTTCAATGCTTGTTCCCAAAATTATAACCTCATATACTGACCCTATGTTTTTTGGGTCTATGCAACTCTGAAATATCAAAATAACTCGATTGTCAACATTGTGTTTGACATGAAGGAAGCGCACTCATATGCAGAAACCAACATTAAACTCTGAAAGCAGGACTCCCACAAGACAGATAATATGTTTCCCATTAAAAATTGGAAAATATCTTAAGTGAGAATTATGATACCAGTAAATTTTATAATGTTATTTACCCAGCTTCTATACACCTATATTCGTTTTACAAGCATAAATTCATTTACACTCAAAATACATATAACAAACTACAATGATACTGAGAGAAAGCTGAAATAATCAGCATTTCATGCTCTTATCTCTTATATTTATTGTTACCTAGTGCAAACCCAGGGGTGGCGTCACTTTCTCTAAGGAGACTGTGACCTACTTTGAAGTTCCCAGAACCCCTGGCAGCCCCCATGTGTGCCCACTGTACCCTGCAAGCCTCCATGTTCCATGTTCCTTTTCCTTCACAAATGGTTTCTGTCTTCAAATTGCCTTAAACAAAATGACAGGAGCACCAGGCTAGTTTCAGAAAATGTTGCACACAAAAAAGGAATTTTTTCTCTGCACAGTAAAATTGATATAATAAACATACAGAACTAAACTGAGAGTTGCAGTTTATGAAGAGGCAACTGCATAATGGAAACAGCAGAGGATTCCTTTGCAGCTGTTTTATACCTTGCATTGTGGACACTCTTCTGTTACCCCAGTACTACTCTGAGCTTTCATGTGCATTATCTCCCAAGTCCCTACAAGGCAAATATTTTCATTGTCCTGTTTATTGCCTGCTGAGCTCCCTAATTCTGACATGGCAACATTCGTTTTTCCTTTCCTAAATGTTAGGAACCTAGTGCAGTGATGTTCCCTCATGTCTATTGTGGTCTATATCCAGTTAATGTCCCAAATCTGAAGATACTGTCCCATTCTCTCTTCACATGTATATCCTGCTGTCATTTTAAGCCTGTCTTCTAGGTCAGTATGATAGCTTGGTTCTCTGTGGCTTTACACTTGAATTTTCACTATGGTCTGAGAAGTCTATCCCTCCCTTTATGTTCACTCTTGGATTGTGATCTTCCTAACTCACCTTACAACCTGAAACTTTCTCAGATGGGCTTGGTGTACAACTCCTTTGGCATTTAATCATTCAAAATCTAACTTTCTATGATTGTATTTTTTAATTTGGAGATCGAGGAGGAAACTAACATCATTTAACACCATTAACTCCTTATTTCCTTATCATAACTCCAAGAACCAGCTGTCATTTTGCAAAGGAACTAAGGCCCGTGGGCTCAGGAAGTTCCCACTAGTCCCACAGTTTGAAACTGGTGGAACACGTTACAATGAAGGCACAGGTTGGATCCCAAGACTCTCCCATTCTGTACACAGGATTCTGTCCCCAAATACGGAGCACCACAGATTCATTCTTTTGATAAAGATCATATAAAACTATTGACTCCAGGACACAGGTGTCTTAGTCATTTGCTCTTTGCTGAGACACAATACTTGACATGCATAAATTAAATTAATATTTTATTTCAGCTTCCAGTTACATTCCTTAATTGGCCAGCTCTACCTAGTGTGTGACAGAGGGACATAGTGGTGCAAAACTGCTAGTTATGGCTGCTCGGAAGCAGTGAGGAAAGGAAGTTGCTGGGAAGGGAGATACAGCCTACCAGGTCCCACCGTTGGGGACCAGCCTTTCAGCCAAACCCCACTTTCTAACAGCAAGTTGGCTGTGGTACACATGGTTCAGTAATGCTCCAAAGTCCTACTTGGAATGTCCTTGACCTAAACCATAATGATAAATCATGTCCTTCTCATATACTCTTCCTACCTTTCCTACCCTCTGTGTATCCTCATCTCTGTCTGATGTTCTGCACAGTACTATAACTATCACAGCTAATTGATATACTTTCTACTTTAGTCTTCTAAGTGAAACTTGATTAAGAAATCTTGAGAATACAGAACTTTAATAAATTGGAACTAATTTCTAAAAATCTATATTTAGTAAAATCATATGCTGATCTACAAGATAGACAATACCATTACTATCGCAGTAATTCATTCTTAAAATTTCCTCACATCATCAACTTCACCTGATTAATCCTTTCATAGTCTCTTTAATTCTCCTTACTTGTTGAGTTTTATAAAAATAATTCTATATTTTACAATGGTAAAAGTCACAGATAGTCTGTTTCTGTTTCAATTTCTAAAACTCTGCCGAGACTTTCCAGGCCTATCATATATTTCTTGCTTGCCTGTTGTGTGAAGACTTGTTATTTCACAATATAATTTCTTCTATGTTCCTGAGCTATACTATTTTTAGCGTTATACAGCAGTGTGATAAAAGAAAGAGAAAGCCTAAAGACATATTTTAATACGTATTTTGTTCCTTTGTGTCTCTCTTTGTTTAAAATAAATGTTATTTTTAAAGTTTTAAGTAATTCCTTTAACATTATGACAATGATAGAGATTGGAAATGTTCAAAGCTATAGAACATGGGACGGTTTCTCTCTTATTTATTATACGTGATGGTATCATTCACTGACTGCTATGGTAAGAAACATACAGTTCCTGGATAATAAAGGTTAAGTGTGCATAAATTCGAGATCCACTCACAACTGACCTTTAACTGTCTTGTTAGCATTTTTGACAGAAATTTAAAATAAGATTATCCCACAAAATATTCTGATGCTCTATTCCTGCATCCAGATTTGTTATTCAGTAATTAATACCTTCCAGCCAGACAGAGTCATCAGTATTTGCAATAAAGGAGTGACTTATCCACATACTGAGGAAGCGTAAGCAGAATTACTGTGTTTGTAAGTTCTGTTATCCCTCCATGAGCTCAGTCAATACATCCATTCATCCATACAAGATTGTTCTTCTATTCTTAAAAAGAGTTTGGATAAATGGAAATTTGCTTATTCTTTGGATATTTAGGTAATTTTATTGTGATTCAATTCTCAATAAGATGTTATTTCTATAGTGATTGTCCCCTCTGATCAATGGTGATTCTAAAGTATTTTTAAGCTTCCATATGTAAGTGAAATAGGGTTAAGGGAAAAAATAATGAGATTATAACAAAAAAGAAAGGAAACAAAGTTTGTGTATAGAGGGAGGGTGGTAGGGTGGGTAGGGCTATGGGAAAAAATGAGAATTAAGTTGTGTCATATACTGGTACAAAATCTCATTGTGGAGTGCAATCATGATATGTATATGTAATGTACCAATAAAGATTTCAATTTAAAAAAAAAACTTCCATATGTAATGATTAAAAGTTTGGCTACCTTTTAGCTTCTTATATTTTACTTGAATCTCTTTGGAAAGCTTGAAACTTTAGAATTTGTGGAGATGCATTTTATATCAAGTATTTATTTAGTTTCCAAAATATTTCATCTATGCTTATAAAGAATGTGTTCCATCTAATGGTTGAATGAAAAGTCCTACATAGAACCACAAAGTGAATTTACACCTAAAATTTGTGTTTAAATGTCATATAAAAAGTAACGCATAATTGTTTTTTTGTTTTTATATCTGGGAAAGTAATGTAAAATGACAAATTGGGTACATATTAAAATCTGTTAAATGGTTTTGATAACTACGTCAACATAGTGTGAGTAAATGAACTGAAAAGGAAGGTCAAGGAAGAAAACAGAAAGTCAAGAAGCCAAGCTGTGTCATAAGAGATACTAACCAGGGCTGGATAATGAGGACTTTTTCTGCTACAACTGAGTCTCGATGCACCTGGAAGTATGCCTTACACTCTCACCAAGAAAAGTCACAAAAGGATTAATGACTCCAACAGAAACAATGCATAAAAGCACTAACATGGATATTAGAAGTGCTGTTTGGTAATTGTTCCTATTCTTCATGCCACAGGAGGGAAACCTTTCTAATGATGACTCTACAATCAAAACGCATTAAAAAATTACTAGATTAAAAAAATTCTTTTAATCTGTATAGCAAAATAAAAATACAAACCACTTATCACACATAACAGACTAGGATTCCTAAAATAAAAGAATTCTTTAAGAAATATAAAAATCCAATGCTTCGGTAAAGGAAAATGAAAAAGGAACTGACACAAAATCCCCCCCCCAAGAAAGATATTCAAATAGATTCCAAAAATATGTTTAAAAGGCAAAATTCTTCTCACAGTAAGACAAATTCCATTTTGCATGTAATGTTAAGAAACTAACATTGGTTTTCTCTAGGTAGCACTTCTGTGGATAGACAATTAAAAAGCAAGTACTCCTTTATTGTTAGTTCGGAATACAATTTGATACCAACTCTGTGAAACACTATTTGACAGTATCTATGAAAATGGCAAATGGAGCTACCCTTTGACACAGAAATTTTCATACCAGGAATTTATCCCAATAAAATCTATTTTTTTTACCATATTTTATTTTCCACCTTTTGTGAGTCATGTTTTGAACATCTCCTAAAAACAAGTACATAACTGAAATATAGTCTTTCTTTACATAATCAGTCTTTGAACAAAGTATTTAGTCAATTTCTATTTATTATGATTGGCTATATATTTGCATTCATCCTACATATTTTTATTTCTCTATATTTTTTTCCTATGGCCAGAGGGATATTTAACCAGTTTTTTTGCTTGAATCAGTAAACTATTATTCATATCTTCTCATCTGTTCAACTGGAAATTTTCATTTTAGCAGGTATCTTTAACCTTTAACATGTATAATTATCTCACTGAGTTTAAGGGTAGTCAATAATTCTCCCTCATCCCCATCAATTCAAAGACTTCATGTTGACTTACATCACCTTCCTCTCATCTTTGCTACCATTCCTAATACCATGACTCACTTTATAAATCAACAGTATTTATGAATTTTTTAAAAAATTATAGTGGGTACTTATTTAGTCACTTGCATCTTCTTTGTCCTGTATTTATCTTACTTTTAAAATACATTTTATATTATAATACAGATAACTTCTATGATAGAAAGATTTCCCCCTGTGTGGGTCAGGTACATTTAATTTGTCTTAATTTTGAATGGTGGCTTCACTGACTTTCATTGTCAATGAATAGTTTGGTTTTTTAGTGTATTGAAAAACTTTTGCTGTCTTTTGTCCTCTAGTTTGTTAATGAGAAATATATATCAGCCTAATTTTAATCCTTTATATGTAATATATTTTGTTTTTAGCTGTTTCATATGTTTCCCTTGACTTTGTATTTTTATAGTTTTTCTAAAAGCTGTCTAATATACATCTTCAACCTGAAGACATCTTTATTTAATGATGAAAGACGATTGATCATTGTTTCTTTAAGCTTGCCTTCTGCTTTAGACCATCTGTGCATCGTGTGGGCACGTGTTGGGTTGTGTGGCTTCTTACCATCTTTTCCCTTGTGTTACTTCCTTTGTTACCACTGAGTTTGTCATGAAATTCTGCGATCTGTGTTCTTATTCTCTTCCTCCATGGCCAGTTGAATGTTTAACCAAATGACTAATTTTTAGGTTACTAATAATAATAGATTTTTCCTGAAAAATTTTTTAGTCCTTTTAAAAAATTATTCTTTTATTTTAAGCATTTTGAAAATTGGTCTATTTTGATATTTCCAGTTTAGTAGTTCCAGTGTGAGTCTGGTCCTGAGTTACCAGAAATCACCTCAAGCTTACCACCAGGCCATCTCTTAACCAGGACTCCCCTCAACTGTAACGTCTAAGGACTTCCTGCACTTGGCTGTATATTTTAGCACATTTGGGGTTGTTTTTCAAACTTTGTAGCAGTATATGAGCACACAACATTTTTGGCTGATGTCTTACTTCATTTTCTTCTTTCTTACACTAAAAGAAAATTTTCATACTAAAGTCTTATTTTCAGCATCAAAAATCTCATATATGATTATCTGATTTTACTTACATGGTCAATATAGTTGAAAAGCAAAATGACAGATTATGCTGTATTTCATCACAATTACATCCACACACATTTACAAAATAATATTTCTGTATGTGAATTTTTTTATAAACCATCTGAAGATAGGACTTAATGTCTATCAAATTTGTCGGGTCTCTTATAGTCCCTTGTAGGTGTGTCAGCTGTTGACAAAACATTATCAAAACTTTATTTTAAAAATGTCACAATGAGTAACAAATCAGTCCAAATGAGCCTACAATATACTGATAAATAACTCTACTTTTCCAGATAAGTTTGTTATTCTAAGCACAACCCTCAAGATTTATTATGAGTGGTAATAACAGATACTTTTATGATATTTCATTTCCTAATTGATGCAAGGAAATCTTACAGAAGGTATAAGATTATGTCTCTGATTTGAATTTTTAAATGGAAGCTATTAACCTCATTGTGTTTCTGACCTTTCAGAACAGCATTACTACCATTTTGTTATGAGGATAAAATGTTACATTTGATAGGCCAGGTCAAGTTAGAATTTTATTGCTTTTGACCAAAGTTCACTGAAAGATTTAGAGATACACTTTTAGGTACTGTGATCTTTAAAAAGTTATAAAACATAAATTTTGAAAAGTGTCTGTGCATAAAAACACTTCATGTTTCTGGAGTTAATATCAAAGTAGTCATTAATCAAGGTATCATCATGTAATTTTAACTGGTGTGTCTAAAAGGGCCCTTGTTCAAGGACCTACTTCAAACAGATTTCTTTTGGTTCTGAAATTCATAAACTTGAAGAAAGATCTCCAAATATGAAAAAAGATTGCTAAACTTCTACTTTTATGGCAATACTTTAAAAATGTAATCTTACCATTAAACTAGTTACTTTAATACAGTAATCTACATTACAATGTTTATTGCTAAAGAAAATCTAATAATGATTTTTTTATAAATGTAAAGGCTTGCAATGTAGCACTCAAAAGGAGAATAGTCACAGCATGTGACACGTACACACATAAAGTTAAGGTATCACCTAATTTAGTTCTTCTTTAAACTTTGAATTAAATATAAACTATTCTCAATTTCTAGATTTTTTAAATGATACTTTCTTACTATTACATATTATGACATAAAATGTATGGTCATACTTTAATATGTTTGTCTTTGTTGATGCTATGAAGGTAAGCTTTCCTTCTAAATTTTAAAAAGTGAATAGAATATTTTAGTGGAATACAGGCACATACAAGCATCAAGAAATCTATGTTGATTGCCTATTAAAATACTCATAGAATTCCTGAAATGTGAATAACAGAAAGCATGTTACTGATGGAGCACATAAATTGTGGAATATGCAAATTAACAGAAATCTCCACATTCCTTCTTGCGAGAGGGTCAGTGTAAAAGCCCAGTCCCTCACTGTGCCCTCACCATGTCCCTCAGCTGTCCATGCAGGCTTGCCTTTCCCGGCCATTGTTCCTAAACTGAGCAGACCTACTGAGAAAGGTAACACCAAAGACAGACTCTGAAGGTCAGAGTTAAAACAAAACACATCAGTTGACTGCTCACCTATCATGTGCTACACACCCTCCCAACAAGTCACTATGTCCTAGAACAACAGAACTTCAATGAATAAACGATAAAGACTACCAAGAAAATCAAACAGTCTGAGAGGCAGAAGCAAAAGAGTCTCAGGGCACTGAAATCAGGTGAAAGCACAGAGAGATGGGGAGGACAGAATGGTGTGCAGCAAACTGTGGCCTCCAAGGTTATTAGGTTGAAATGATCTTAGCCCGTTGCTGAGACAAACTACCAGATACTGTGTCTTAGAGGAGGAGCACTTTACTGTGGGTCACAGTTTCAGAGGTTTCATGCTGCCATGGTCTGTTGGCAGCAAGGCAGAACATCATGGGAGAAAGTATAGTGGAGTGATGTAGTGGAGCAGAGTCACTCACTTCATGGCCACTGGAAATAGAGCACAGCGAAGGAGCCCCTGCATACCCTACACAAGCATATCCCCAGTGACCTACTTCCAACTGGTCCCCACCTATTCACAGCACATTCAGCTATGAGCACCACTAGATTCATCCAATGATGAGGGTAGCTCCCCCATGGTCCAGGAGTCTCAATCCAGAAAAGTTGACAGTAAAGATTAAGTGGCACAAACTCCAGTGCCTTAAGCAGCTATTTGAAGATGAGGTCCACTTGAAAGTAATAAAGGGAAAGTGAGTTCATAAGAACTGGTGTTTTTGTAATAATAATTTTCAAAAAGCTGGGTATGGTGGTACAGGTCTTTCATTCCAGTGTCCTGGGAGCGTGAGGCAAGAGGATCCCCATTCCAGCCTCTCCAGGGCAACTGAGCCACTTAGTGAGACCCTCCTCTCAATAGAAAAATGTAAAAAAGCTAGGAATGTAGGTCAATGCAAAGGCCTTGGAATTAATCCTTACTAGAGAGAAAGAGTTGGGGAGAGAGGGGGAGGGAGAAGGGGAAGAAGGAGGAAAAGGAGGAGGACAAGAGGGGAGGGGAGAAAGGGCAGGGGGAGGGTAGGGGAGACCAGAGCTTGTTGTCTGCCTGCAGATTCAAGGTCATGTGAGGACACAATGAGAAGGCAGCTGTCTACAGCCAGGAAAAGATGCCTCAATAGAACTCAGGGATGCTAAGACCTGATCTTGGATTTCAGCCTAAAGGACTGAAAAAATAAGTGTCTGTACTTTAAGCTACAGCCTGTCGTATTTTGTTATGGCCACCTGACCCAAGCCAACAAACAGAAGTGCATTCAAAGAAAGTCTCCATGGGGAGATGAGTGAGGCCTGGGGACAAAGGACAACAGTGTCTCCCGAGCTCCAGACGCTTGGAGGACAGTGTCAAATGAAGCCATCCAGCACACAGGCTGGTGAGGCCCTGGTGGAACTCTGGGAGAGTTCAGGAGAAATAGCAGGTCAGAGGTCCAGGTGTACAGAGAAGGGAAATAACAGGCAAAAGGAGACACAGTGATCAGTCAGAAAGCTGTAGTAGTTTAGGGCAAGTGAGACTGAGCTGATGGTGAGTAGAATGGTTGAAATGTGGATGATATAAAGGTTTACTTGGAGATAGAACCAATCAGATGCTGATGGATTGAACACGGGGCTTGAAGGGAGGGGAATAATATGACACCCAGTACTGGGGGAATGACACCTGGAGGCTAAACTTCATGGGGTCATCTGTGTCAAGCTGGTGAGAACGGAAAAGGGAGAAGAAGCTGAGATAGACAGTCATCGGTCACTGATATCAAAGTGACATGGTGGAGAAGTAAGCTGAAGAAGGAGAAAGAATGAGGAAGTGGAGCGTGACTGTAGAGAATGTTTCTGGAGAGCTGTATTGTGAAGATGGACTAGTAACTGGAGGGGACTTTTCACAAAGACAAATGAAAAATACTGTTAAGTCAGTCATAAAGATAAATGAAAATTACTATTATTTTGTATTACACACACACACATACACCATAGGTTCTATGGTAAATGGGATCTAGAAGGGTAACCAAGGCATAGGCCAATGCATCAACTGAAAATAATATTATAAACATAAGAAGAAATTGTGGTAGCAAAGCATTTAATTTTGTACTTTAATAGGATCTAAGACATTCAAAATACAATGCTAGCAGAAGGAAGAAAGCAGAAGAACAGAAAAACATAAGCAAATAGGCAAATGCTAGTATTAGTATTTGACTAGGCTGAAACAAGCCATGTCAGCAGTGACAAACAGTTCAGGGATGTAAAGATAAACAGTACAATTAACCAAGAAGTTGTAGTACTGTTGATCCTCAGTGTGCACAGCAACAAAGGAAGCCACCCTGGAGTGTGGGAGCTTGGGTTTGAATGCAAGAACTCACTCACTAGCTACATGTCTTAGGCAAGTAATAACGTTCCATTTATTGTAAATTAGTATGCTAATGAGTTTTCTTAGAGGTATAAGGATTAACTACACCATGTAGTAATTACAGTGTCTGGAATTATATATATATTGGCATTCCTATTGTTGTTGTTGTTAGTATTGTTGCTCTAATCCATAAGATTAAGAAAATAGATGAGTTCCAAGAAAAATTGGCATATCAATGATTTTGTTAGGAGATGTTTAATTTTTTTCTCTTACTAAGAGAGACACAAGTTTGAAAAATGCTTGAGAAGCTATAAGGTAGCCATAATAAAATCTTTAAGCAGGCTGCCTTTAAAGACCATGCAAAAAATGTATATAATCTACATAACAAAACTGCAGCACAAAAAGGAAAAAGTAAATGAAAAATAACTGGTGGCCATAAAATAAGGTGACAGAAGTTAACCAGACATAGTCATAAATGTAAATGACTTAAATTAATGTATGAAAATACAGTCTTAGATCATATTAAGAGTACAAATTTTAATGCTTTTCTAATTATGAGACACATGTAAAAGCATGACAATAAGCCAAAATAAAGAGAATGAATGAAATATATTAAAAATATTAAGTAAAAATTATAGTACAGATGACACTTTCATTATGAAGTTAAGTTACAAGTTAAAATTACAGATAACACTGTACCATTACTAACTGAATGATGTGGTGATAAATTTTTCAAAGCATACAAAATACTGTTCTAAAACATTTTCAAATGCATAAAAATCCTTGAGTAGATTAAATATTAAGTAGATATTCCACAAGCCTTTACTGAATAAAATAAATTCTAGAAATCTACAAGGATGTAAGATAAAATTGAAGTTTCTATATCCTCACACTTGGGACCTGTTTTCTGAGTTCCAATTCCACAAGAAGGTCTGATGCCAGCTCTTGCCTGCCCTCTCCCTTAGGAGCCTAGACTCTCTCTTCTTGTCTGTCCTGTGCTAGGTGTGTGTTGGAGAAGGGCAGCTCCTGAGCAGATAGTCAGCTGGCCTCAAGTTCAGGGATTTCTAAGGCATTTTAATCCCCCCACACCCACCAAAAAGCACTCAGGATTATGATGGGCAGTAACCAGACCCAGGAGGTGTGTGTCTGGAGATACACAAGAGGAGGAAGATATAAAAGCTATCTGCCAGATTGAAGTGAGTTTCTTAAAAGTCTTCATAGGCTTCTCACAAATTAGAAGGTGATCACTGGAAGCTGGGCACATTCTTAAAGACTTGAAGACAGAGAAATCAGCTCCTCTTCCTAGGAATGCTGATCTTTTGTCCTGTGTAGATGTTCTGTAGCTATGATGGGGGGGTGCCCTTTCCATCTATAATATCCATCACCTCTATCATCTTGCTGGTATTAGGTTATCCAGGGTACTCTAGATAGTGTAGGGCCTGAGCAAATATAAATCCACCTACATATGGATAATTCCCAACTGCTTCTTCAACTCCAAAAGTTACTATACCATCATTGTCTGTTAGTGTTTGATAATATTGAGAAGACAAAAGGCAGGGAGCCTGAGAACACATTGTCCATTCATGTTTGGCCCACCCTTTAGCTCCTCTTTTCTTGATGGCACCAACATTGTCATCCAAGCCCCAGGGAATCATATTTGAGCTCCTGCCTCTTTAGCAAGGTTTCAAAGTACCTGGGAAATCATGTGAGTATACTTTAGCATCCTTCACATCAATATGCTAGATAAGAATACAGTAATGTCTTCCCTATTACATCCTTATTAAAACTTTTTGTGAAATTCTAGGTTTTTTTTACTTTATTCTTTTATGTGTCTTGTCAGCACATACATTATGAATCTTTATAATCAGTTTCAATGTTATTGCTGTGTCAAATGGTAAAAGTTTAACCAAAACAGAAACAAATTAATACCAATGCAGATTATATGTAAATAAGACACTTAACTGTTACCATTGAAAGGTCATCAGCATTAGCCTCTTTACTACCAGCTTAAAGACATGAGGATGACGATGTGTTCTGGGTGGGTAGTGGCACTGGTCCACCAATTCCTCCTCACTCAAATTCTCGCTCACAAAATCTCACTCTTCCGAGAAAGGGACGGAGCTTCTAGCTAGATGGGCTGTGCTTTGCCATTATTGTTTTCACATGGAGTTTCTTCTTTCTCTACTTTCAGGTAGAAATTGAGAAGCTGGATTACCATCATTATCTGCCTCTGTTTTTTGATGGGCTTTGTGAAATGACATTTCCCTATGAGTTTTTTGCTCGGCAAGGAATCCACGACATGCTGGAACACGGGGGGAACAAGATTCTACCTGTCATTCCACAGCTCATTATCCCGATAAAAAGTAAGTGAACAGGTGAAACTGCATCACTCAGTTTATATGGTGCCGCTTTTTGACAACCTGCTAATTAAGCAATAAAACACAACAGACTGAGGCGATCTCCGGGTTTTGCAGGAATTGTATAAATTGACATATGAAGCACGACAACCCAAATCTCTGAAAATATACCCCATCACCCATGCCACACCACGACTTAACCACATAAATAAATAGAATTATGTAAAGTTTGCACTAATTTGAATTGCTGCGTGGTAATGAAACCATATTCACACTAATTTGTACACTCAGAGGTAAAGGACACCTCCTTGTGTATGCATACTGCTGCTAAAACCTAAGTTCTTTCCAAATGGCAACACCAATTTTTAAATTATAATCGAAACACAAATATGCTCAGTATCTGTTAGGTAGTCTGATTCATATGAATTTTAAGAAAAAAGTCTGGAATGGAGAAAAGTTTTTTTTTTTTTTTTTTTTTAAATAGGATCTCGCTTTGTGGTTCAGGCTGGCCCTGAGCTCAGCCTAAAACTCACATCATGGCAATCCTCCTGCCTCTGCCTCCCAAGTGCTGGGATTACAGGTGTGAGCCACCATGCCCGGCACTGTGGTATGTGGTACTGATTGCTGGTGGGCATGAGTCTCCACGCCCAGTATTGTTATGTGGTTACCGGGGATCGAACCCGGGTCCTTGCGCTTGGAAGACAGGCATCAGAACCACTGAGCAATATCCCCGGCCCGAGAAAAGATTTTTTAAGAATCTGAAATTTTAATCTATGATATGTAACTGCAGTGACTGGGGAGGGACATGGCTACTGGCTGTGTCTGTAACCTCAGGTCATGGGTCCTTTCTGTGGCAATTTACTCAGGCCTGAGAGTCTCAGGTTGGTCTAGAAACAACTGCCGTCAACAGCATCTCATAGACTTTCCCATGAACCTTACCAGCTCCGGGATAAGCCCCTTAGTTGCTCCAAGTCTAGTGTTCCTACCTCCTGCCCTCATCATATACCCACTACGTGGGCACCCCTGGTGTCCACTGGTAAAGACTCAGGAAGCAGGCTATCCTCATGCCAAGTAGCCAGGCCTGGCTCCTACACTTGAGTATGGCTGTTTCAGAACTGCCTGCTGCCCTGCCTGGTGACTACCATGCTACAGTTTGCTTTAGCTGCCAGTTAAAAGCAGGGGTCAGCCAGGTATGGAGGTATGCATCTGTAATCCCAGCACTCTGGGAGACTCATGGAGGGAACAGGATCATCATTCTAGACCAGCCTGGCAAATGAGTGACTTAGAGTAGAGCCTGTCTCAGACTTAAAAAAATAAAGTTTCCACAAAAAGAAAAGCAAGGATCAGTGCTTCTAAGCACTAGAGAGAGATAATATACCCCTTCTCCTCTCCTGGGATTCCTTCCCAAGCCTTTGCACTCTTGTCCAGTTGCCCTGGCTGTTCAGGGCTGACAAGGGCCTCTTCCCCTCACCGAGCTCTGCCTGTTTTCTGCTCCATGACAAGCTGCTTCTCAAAGGGCGGACAGGACCTCAGCAGTCTGGTGGGCTTGGGGAGGGTGAGTCTCACTGTCTCAGCTGCACTCTCCTCGCACGCTTGACCAAGATGAGGACGCAGTGCTCTCTCAGAGTCTGAATTATCTACTCTTCTTATTGGTGCTCACGACCACTGGATGGATTTAGCGTCATTTGGCTTCCAGGCTTTCAGCAGTGCTGTTCTCACTGCTCACCCCGAGTCCACTCTCCAACTTACTCTAATATCTGTGAAATCTCCATAGAGATCATAGCTTACAGGGCCACATTCCCACCAGGACCCCAGGGAAAAAAACAGGTCGGTGCTACCTGATGTATAGTTAATCCGGTAAGAGAAGAGCCCTCTGAAAGAGACCTTATCTGCTAGCTGCCTCCCTTCCTGTGTGAAGAGTGGTGTTTCAGAGGCTTTGGGAAAGACACCCAGCACTGAGCCATGTTGAAGCCTTTCCCAAATGTGACTTATTCTTTCGAGTAGCTATGATTCTTAAAGACATTGAATTCTAGTTGAAAGGCTACATTTCCAAAGGATGATTTGCAAGGTTCATTGATAAACAAAAAAGGCCCCGAACAGTCTCTAGCAGAACTCTCTGTACTTTTTCTCCTGCACCTGTCAGAACAGCAACAATATCCAGAGGTTTGTCCTTTTTTTTCTAAAATAAACTCTTCAAGTAAGGATTGCTGGTTTCGCAGGAGTCTCCCGCAAACTCCATGTCCCTGATGAGGACACTCAGGACAGAAAAAGGAAGCTAAGTAACATTCTGATTATGCTTTTCATAATTAAAAGATAGCAAAGTCAGACAATCATAAGCCAAAGTGAAGCTATTTTTAATTCTGTTTGATCTCTGTTTGAAGATAATAAGTGAATTAAGAGTGAAGTGATGTGCCATAAGGACAACACTGGTGGTACACACATCCTGGAGGTCACTCACTGATGAGTGAAACATTATTAACCACTCAGGAGACATGACTTGGCACAGAAAATTAACTAGGTATGAATCTGGTAATTTAAGTTGCAAGTAGCCATGACAGTTTGTCTCAGTGGATAGTGTTGCTTGGCTACCTAGGCTCTCGTTATCTATACTAATCTTCAGTGTAACTCTGCCTCTCTTTTCTAGATCTATGTAGTGACAAGCCACTAGAAGAAGTACTGGTTTACTATGCAAGACCATAGTTCCAGTACAGTGTAAAAAACGGTATGTGTGTGAACTACTACTTTCAGGGAGAATTCTGGACTGAGACTAGTTGATCTAAAAACAGTCTGACATACAGAACTGGCGTAACAGGGAAAGGTGGTGTGTGCCTTTGTTCAAACCATACTACTACTATAATTTATATTTCATCTAGGGGGCAAAAGTTAACATCACTATTACCAGCAAGCAGTTCTAACTAATACCTATGAAGGCAAGCAAAATAGATAAATGTACTATGAGACCCAGAGCTGGGACCAGCAGCCCCTCTCCTCTCACAATCAGAGATCGATGTCAGCAAACCTTATAGCTGCAATCTCAGGGTGACAAAAGCACACACTCAGTGATTAAAGGATGTCAAAACTGTAAAAGGAATAAGAATACAAGTTTTTCTGTCCTACAGCACATTCATTCAAGATTCCAAGTTCTGACAGATGCCACATGCTTGTAGTCTCAACTACCCAAAGACTGATGCAGGAGATCACACGAGCCCCCAAGTTCAAGGCCAGCCTGGGAAGCATAGCAAGTCTTCCTCTCTCAACAGAAATGTTTGCTAATAACCAAAACAGTGATCATCTGAGCTGTGCTCCGTTCGTGTTGCTTTCTGACACAACTATCATTACTCCCTTTGCCCAGCCTCCATATTCTCAAGTAATCTGTATCTGAAACTCCAGAACATACCAGCACAATGTGCCACAAAGTTGATCTGAAGCACTGAACCCTGAGAGCAACAGCAGAATGCTGCTGCCTGGGAAGTGTGCATTTACACTCGCTGCAGCATCCAGTCAGGGGCAGACAAATCCATCTCTTGGTATGGCTCCTCCCTCGCCGTACCAAGAAGTGGTGTCTGGACTCTGAATATTAAATTCGGGACAAGATTCAAATAGTAGTCCAGAGCACAGCAAAGGAAAGTCCAACCTGCAAACTGCATCTCGCCACCTCTTCCTTCTTATAGAAGCAAAAATAACAGCAGGAGCTGGGGGGAGGGGCTGGAAAAGTTACTGCACACAGGGCAGAGGAATATTTTGCACACCCAGAGGAAAAGAGAACCTGTATGACAGTTGGTGAGGAACCAGAAGAAACTTACAGAATCTTCTTCAACATCCTCAGGATTCAAGAAGAGGCAGCTATCATGAAAGAGAATGGTACAGTGGAAGCTTCGAGTGTGGCTGGGCTCAAGTGAGGAAAATCTAATTTCAAACAGGGTAAGGGAACGTAAGTCTCCACAGAAATGTGGAGATTAATGATCTTCATAATATCAACTTGTAAATGTAGTACTGATGTTTAGACTCTTGGAAAAGAAATAAATATTTAAAAAGAAGACGTGCTGCATATGCTAGTGAATTTTACCTCAACACTTAGGAGGTTGAGACAGGAGGATCATTGCTAGTTCAAGGTCACATGGGCTGTCTAGTAAATTCAAGACCAACCTGAACTATATATAGAGACTCTGTCTCAAAAAGGTTTTTTTTAAAAAAAAAAATCAAAAATAAGTGAGAAAATAGAATCAAATGGAGGGTCTAAGACACAAACAGAAGCTAAAGTTGTGTTCCAGAGGGAAGTGTCACCTAAGAAAGAAAGCCAATGGCAGAGGTAGAGAAAGACATTCCTTAGGAGAAAAAGGAACACTTATGCAGGTATAAGAGACCGGCAGTATGCTAACAGGAGACTCACCTTCAGATACATTTTACTCCCAAATTTAAATAACATAATTAAAAATTATTCAAACATTTTGACACCAGAAAAGCCACTGTACACTAATTAATAAAAAAAATTACTGCTGCCAGGCCCAATGGTGCATGCCTGTAATCCCAGTGCTTGGGAGGCCGAGGCAGGAGGATCACCATAAGTCTGAGCCCTGTCTGGACTACATTGTGAATTCAAGGCCACTCTGGACTATACAGTGAGACTGTCTCAAAAAGGAAAAAAAAAAAAAAACTATTGCAGCTAAGACTTTTCTCCTTCAAAAATCCCCAACAGTGGTGCTCTGGTTAGAGGTCTGGGGGAGAACCATCCTGGACACTATTTCATTGAGTTATATGAGTTAAAGGCTTCAGGACTCAGGATTGTAACATCCATCTGCCAGAGGATCCCACCTGGCTACCAAGGATCCCACCCAACACTGAGCGAGGGCAGCAAAGTTCAGAACCTAAAGTAAGAGAAGCACAGTTCAGAAACAGTAGACATTAGGTTGAAAGTGTTACTGCAAAGGAACTTCACAAGTCCAAGAAATATTAAATAATTTTGCAATAACGTCTCTAAAAAGGCAGAGAAATTGCAGTCCAGGGCTGAAAAGTCAATGCAAAAGACAAAAGTAGTTAAACAGAGACTTCACATTAAAACAAAAAATTAAGTAAGTAGCAAAGAAGTGCTAAGTACTAAAAGCACAAAAGGTGAAGAAAGTGAAATCAACTACATCAGCTACAAATGGCTTTCAACTTGGCTCACAAAAATGTGAATATTATAAACAAAGCATCACTTAAATATTTACAAAATAAAAGACAACATGGAAATTAAAATTTTAAAGGTAGTAGTTATTTTAGTTTCAGAAAAGTAGAACTACATGTAAAGAAATTTTAAATAAATAAAGAGGATCAATATATACTGATAAAAATACTCACAATAAAACCATACTTGTTGTGACCCTCTGTGTACTGCAAATTAGGCCAGAACCTTTGAGAAATACTCAGCTTCTTATACTCATTTATTTTTGTTGGGGAGGAAGGGCAGATTTCTTGATTCACAGATAATGAGATGCCCTTCTGGTCTCTAGCACCTGAGCTTTGGATGTAAGATCTAGGATTTTATCTGCTGAAAGCGAACAGTCGGCCATGCAAAGCCCATGTCACAGACTTCAGTGTGCACAGGGAGCGTCTGATCGCTGAGTGGGGCAGAGGATCCTCGCAGCAGGTGCAGACCGGCCTGAGATGACACCTTCTCATCTGCCCCAGCTTGGTGTGAGGGCTGCTGAGTGAAGCCATTGCTGGCCAGGGTGAATCCCAGGCTCAGATACTGCAGACTCTGCCACAAGAGCCTGGACAAGTCAGAGTAGTGCAGGGCAGGTCAGAGAGAGACATGAACAATAATTTTTTATTTATGCCTAGGAAAGGAGAGATACTGCTTCACTGATGACATGAATGATTAGAGAAATAGAACGTAGGCCTCGCAGTGATTAAATAGAGGGTGTATCATGAGATGTGATGTATAGGAAAGGAACTATCAATCAGGCCATAGTTAAAAGCAAAGGCCAGAGTAAGATGTAAAGAGTGAAAGCACAAGGAGAGGACAAAAGGAAAAGCAGATAATGTGCGGTGTCTACAAAGAAGTAGAAACAATTCACTGATCACAAGAAAATAGTCTTGCTATAGGATCCTCTCCAGAACACTGATTTTAGCAGTCATCTTAAATTTATAAGAATTTGACTTTCTCTACAAATGGACCTTCCTATCCCTCCTGCCTTTCAGTATGGTTATTTTATAATTTTGGTTAAGGCAATGGTTTATTCTAACATCCTGTCATCCCATAAAAACTGCTCATTGCAAGTTGTGCATCTACAATGACTACATTTCTTATACTGCTTGTCTTGATTGTTGACTACCATTTTGCTTGCTTGATTGTTATGTACTTGATATTTTTACAAGTACCTTAGTCTATTAAAAGAACATTCTTTTAGAAATGACCAGAATATCAGAAAAACCATCAGTTTTGTTCTTCTAGTTTTGTTCTTCTGCCCAGATGGTACCACAGTGTCCTTGTTCTAAACTCCTGTTACTCCTCTGACACTGGACATTATGTAACCGTATGTCTTGTTTTCCTCATCACTGTCATAGTGTACCTCTCTTACTAATTTTTTCAATTTGCATAAAATGTGTATCTTTTAGTCCTTGCATATCTTTTAGTCCTTTTAGTCCTTGCAACATTCTCTGTCTAACTTGTGTATTAGTTTGGCTATGTTGAAAATCATTTTCATTTAGAATTTTGTGATTATTATCTCTGTCACTTTCCAGGTTCTTACATTGCTTAGAATCCTGATGTGATTTTAACTTCCAGTCTTCTTCTAAGGACCTGCTTCCCCAAATCTCTGAATGAGTTTTGAAAGTTTGGGGGGGTCTTCACTTCATCTCTGATAATGTGAAATTTCATGTTGATATTTTTGATATGCTTGGGTTTTTTTCATTTATTCTCCTGGTAATTTTCAACTTAGACACATTCATCTCTCAGCACTAGACATTTCTGCATTATTTCTGTCATGATTTCTCTGTGTTTCCTCTTGCTTCTCTGTGTGCAGTTCCTGTTTTAAAAAATACACTGTGCTTCATGGACTGATTGCTAATTTCTTTTATTTTTCTGCCCATATTTTCCATTTCTGTCTCTTACTTCTACTTGAATGGAAATTTCCTGGACTTTATCTTCCAAAATTTATTTAATATTTTATATTCATCATTATAACTTTCCTTTTTTGTACTATTCCTTTTAAATAGTATTTTGTTCCTTTCTGGCTCTGTTTATTCTCTTAACATCTATGACTATTTATTACAGAGTGAAGGGGCTTTTTTATTTGGCTTTAGAGGGTATTTATAGGTTTGTGGATTTTTGGGTTTTGTTTTGTTTTTTGGTATTTATTTATTTATTTATTTATTTATTTTTGCTTTCTACTCTTAACTCATTCAAAAAAATTTCTTTGGTTAGCACTTAAATATTACTTTACTCTATATAGTTGGATAGGGTAGTATGCTGGATGCAAGCACACACTGGAATGAGACTGCCTATGTAGTTGCCATTTATAAAGTCCTGAAATGAGTTACTTTGTCCCATACCTATTATGGTTCACATCTAGATGTCCTTCAAAGGCTTTAACTATATTAAAAACATTATTTAGAGACAGTATATACCTTAAATATGATTTTTTATAAAAGAAAGGAAACAATAACAAACTAAATATCTATTTTAACTAGCTTTTTTAAAGGAAACAGTAGCAAACTACACACCCATTTTAATTATAGAAAGAGCAACCAAAAAAGACAAATGAAGACTGAATATTACCTTTAAATCAAAATGTATAAAGCGGAAAATAGCTATGCAATTGAGAGACTCTAAAACCATATGCTGGTTAATTCCTTGCAATTACTAATAAAATTTATACATATTTGACAAACTTAAAAAATGAGATAGCATCAAAAATGGAAAAGGAAATTCACTCAAATAGAACTAACACTAAAAACATCAGGATAGGAAATGATGATCAATTTTATCCCTAAAACTGATATTTTGATGAAATGATCTCATTTTTTGAATATAATCACAACATCAAAATGACACCAGACAAATAGAAAATAATTTAAAGTAGTCATAAAGAAAATGAAAAAATTTAATTAGTAAAAGCAATCCTCCACATAAATATACCTCAGGACTCATATAGCTTCTCTGATTATCTGCTCCAAAGACTTAAAGAAAAATTCAAATCTTGTACAAATTTTCTCAGAAAACCAAATAATACAAATTTCAGTCCACTCAAGAAGTTAACTTTACCTTGATACCAAAACAGACACAAATTCTAATAAGAAGCTTATAAAGCCAACTCATTCATGAAGACCTTGGAAAATTTCTAAACAATATTTCTAACAAATAGAATCCATCAATACATAAAAATGATGGTGCTTCATACTGTAGTTGGTTTTATTTCAGGAATAATAAGATTGGGTTTATATTTTTAAATCAATCAAGGCAATTTATAGCATTAAATAGTAAAAACTTATGATATTTTTAATAAATGCTTTAAGAGCACTTATTAAAATTCAAAATCCATTTATACTTTTATGTATTTACTTTTATTTGCATTTGTTTTATGCTGCATTTAGTCCCAAGCCACAATTGTTGCTTCATTAGTTTCTTCTGAGATAGCTTTTCTTCTGTGCACCTCCTCTTCCGGTTTCTGGGCAGTCTGCTCCTTCTTGGTGCAGATCATCTCGGTGGCACAGGCATCCCCACAAGCACAGGAACATCTCAGGTGCTTGCTTGGTGGCCAGGTCCTCCACCTCTCAGTTTAGCATCGCTCTAAATTTTATAAGCATGTGCGGTAAGATCTCAGCCCTGCTGGGACCACTAACCCTAACTAGTCCCACTCTTTGGCTTTAAACTACTTGTATGAAAAGTCACACTTTTAAAACAAATAGGAATAGAATTCCCTTAATCTGATAAAGGGAATGATATCAATCAGAATACGCTATATTAACTTATAATACAAACCAATCCTCCAAATCTCAGGGCCTTAAACAAAGAATGAGCTAAAACGGCACAGGTCTATCTCTCCCGTGTGCAGTAACTACTGCCCATGAACAGGGGCCTCAGTTCAATGCAGCCACTTGGGGACCCGGCCAGACAGATGCTGCTGGTCACAGGCCCCAAGGGAACAAGAGCTCAGAGTTTCTTCCCAGACAGTGAAAGTCTCCACCATAGAAGTGACATCTTTCACTTCTATTCACTACTTAGTGTCCAGGGTTTGTCCAACCTCAGCAAGGCCCTGAAGTGCGATTCCGTTGTGGACATCCCAGACTATATGCTATAGTCAGTCTCTGGACACTTTGATGCTCCTCTGAAGAGTGTCAGCACCTGTTCCACAGACAGCGGCCCATTAGACCTGGGCTTCCAGCTGTGTGCCCCTGTAGCAAACAGCCATGAAGCTCTTTTCATCTCCAGTTCTCCATTTTCAGTGCTGCCCATCAACTGGGCTCTCTCCACATGTTATTCGTAGCAATGAGCTAAAGGGAAATTTACCAGATTCTCCTTTTACTCTCCCTCCCAGAAACCTGCCTCTGCTTTCCCACCTGCTCTGCCAGCCCAGAGCGCCCCTCTCAACCACCAAAGTGAGTTTACTCACCACTGTCTTCTGCCCCGGGCCACACACTTAACTCCAAGGTGAATCTTTAAATTCACCAACCTCGCAAAACTTTGCTTTCCTTTTCAAGAGCAGATAACCTCCAGGATCTAGCCACCTTCAGTTCTTTGGCAGGACGTCCGAGGATTCCCACAGACAGTTTTCCCTTCATTCACCCTGTGCTTCAGCCATAGAACTTGCCCTTTTCTCCTTCCACCTTTGTTTTCTCTCAGAAGATCCATTTTCATTTCCCAAGTGCTTAAGCACTAAGTGGCCTTCAAAGCCCAGATCTAATGTTTATTGTTCTTAGAGCATCTTCAGAGTCTCTACTTCCTGTCCTAACTCCTGTCTTCACCCCTTCTCCCTCCTGTGCAGATTTCTGGAGCTTTCTCTCTCATGTTACTTGGAATATAATTTTGCAAAGTATTATGTACCCACAGCACTTAATGCACAATAAATGCATCAAAATATTTGCAAAATTAATTTAATAAAGTACATAACTGCCATCCGCACTGAACTTTGTATGGATGCCAGAATCGTGGCCATTCAGGCCTGTCACCATATCACATCTTGTATGAAAACTACCATGTAAGGATGACTAATTTGCAACAACAAATAGAGTGTAATGATGTAATGCCATATATTGCACTCAGTGATGAGAGTAAATTTCTTTTTATTCATCTAAGTTCTCCTGTGATGTTCTTTTATGGGCAACAACATACATTTCTGATCATGCCTTCCAGACAGTGACCATGGATGCTAAAAAAGCACGGTGCCAACAATGACTTACAAACAGAGCAGACATAACAGTGGCATTGGTGGCGTCATAACAGTGACTAATGTGTGAAATCACCCAGCTAACAGGATAAATGTGCATGAAACAGCTGAAGAAGCCTCAACAACATTTTAAAAAACAAAGTATTCTTAAAGAACCCCAATGGAAAAAATACCACATCAAAATAAAATATGAGAATCCACCTCATAATACAAAAAATGTTGAGAATTCTTTTTAACTTAGCAAAGAATGAGTACAAGTAAAATGTATTTTGCTTTATTTTGTAATCTAATCATTTCACTTATGTATCTTGAAATTTCCTAGGTAAATTATTTTAAAAGTAATAACTAAAAATAATAAATTTTATTTAAGAATATAATTTTTCTGAAAATATGATAAAAGGTATATTACTCAGTATTATTTTGGTTACACAGTACAAAAAAAGAAAATTGATTCAAATTGTCTTAGTAAAGTTTTCTTAATAACTCACACACCTTAAAAGTAGGTTAGCCACAGCTTAATCTGGTAGCTCCATATTGTCCCTCTCTGCTCTGTTACATGGAAGGCCATGGTAAAGAAAGTCCCACTCGAATTCAAGACACTCCAAGCAAACCCAGGGACTACATGCTTACCTGTTCCCACCTATCAGAAAAACAAGCACTACTGACTGTACTTTCAGAAAAAGTCAAAAGGCAAATATTTGCAGGATTGTATTAGCCCAGCAATGTCTCCAAGAACTGTGATCAAAGGGGCAGGACCATAATGACTTGACCGCCTGTGTCATGTAACCCAAAGTGTCACAGGGGAGGCAAAGGAGAAGAGTTGGCTCCCCAATGACATGAATTCTATGACAAAGGCATCTACTATTTCCCACCTGTCTGTCTGTTCTTTAATATTTCTCACTTGTCCAGTTATACAACCCCCTTACATCTAGCTCTACCAATTAATTGCAAATGGGAGAGACATGTGTTCCTTTCACATTGGAGCATTTCAAAACCAAATGCGTAATTCTTGACATCCCCCTCTTCCTAATCCTGTGTTGACTCCTCATAAAAAATGGTTAATCTGAGATTTAGGGTTGATCTACTGCTGGAGCGAATTTGGACTACACTAACCAATTCAAATATCCAAGTGAAAATCGAGCTACTCAGGAAAAGTGAAATCTGCAGTCTTGTAGCTTAAAATATTCATTGTCTGAAAAATCACCTCCTCCTTGTGAACTTTCAGTGAACTGATACTAAAGACATCTTCTTCTCTCTCTTATTCTCAGAGTCAATATGGTATATTTGAATGCTACAGACCTGGGCCGGGGTTCTAGTGCTAGCCTATAATTTGTGCAACTTCATCCATCTTACTGAGCTTATGTGATTAGTTCTCATCTCCAAAATAAGGAGATTAATTTATATCTCAGAGACTCATGGTGCAGGAAAGTGGTGTAGAAGTGCCCAGGGTGAACCATCACTGACTTGTAGAGTTATACAGTCTTCCTAATTGATAGTTACTGGACCTCTGCCTTTCTCTGCTCATCACCAGGCTATCTTTAATTTTCCATCTCAGTCTAATCATAATATAACTCTGTAGGAATTTATTTGCAGAAAGTGCATCAGTGAAGGAAAAATGGTTAAGACTCCAGGCAGAAGTTAGAGGAAATCCTCAGAAGTATTGAGCATGTACCTGGCCACTTGCCAGAGCCAAGGATCCTTCCAGAAATGTGGGAAAAAAATCAAAATCAAGTCTAGCCCCATATGAACAGAAATGACAGGAATGAAGATCACAGCTCCGTAAAAATTACAAGGTACATTTTCCAACCATATTGAATGAAACTTGCTCTTCCCCTTATTCAAATAAATAATTGTCAGTGTTCAATGTCTTGATGTTATAAAGTTAGAGTAAATGGCACCAAACTTATTGGATTATTTCCTTGGTTAAATGAGCAAACCTGTGGTATACATATAACTGTTGTCATCAGCATTGACTTTATTATCTTCTGCCTTAATTATGGAACTTTTTTTAATCATACAGACTAAAATTTTATCAATTAAATATGATATCAGTCATAAAATAAATATAAACAAAAATACATGTAAGAATTACATGCTTTTATGTGAGTAATCAATAACATTTAGAAAGAATACTGAGGTAAGGTGATCTTACACAAACAACAATAAGATTTAAGATTCCTAAGTAAATCTATTGAAACTGTACAATATGTATATGAAAAATATTCTAAAGCTCTTCTGAAAAACTTAAAAGGAACAAAAAGTAGTTCAAGTGATACCATGTTTCTATGTAAGTACCATGCACTAACCAGTCGCAGGCCTGGAGATCTATGTTATACCATTTTTCTAGTGGAAAGATTTGATAGTAAAATGTCTGTTGTTACCCCAAAATTATTTTCTAAATATACTGAAGCTTTTATCAAAGAGTCAAGTGTATTTTACCCAATCAAATTATTTCAAAGTTTATCTCAAGAAATAATGGGTTTAAAAAATCAAAAATATTGACAAAAATGGTAAAGATCTTGCATTCTAAAATATTAAACTATAAAGTTATAATCCTGAAGAATAATGTTCAATGCAAAAGATAAATGTGTTCAAAGCATTTATAACTTTTATCAGGTTTTTAAAAATATTTTTCTAAAAGGGCTACTATCTAGAATATATAAAGGGCTCAAAAAAATCAATCCACCCAAATTTAAAGACCCAATTCAAAAATGGGCATCAGAAATGAACAGATACTTTTCAGAGGAAGAAATAAAAGCAGCTAAGAAGCATATGAAGAAATGTTCAACATCACTAGTCATTCGAGAGATGCAAATGAAAACAACATTAAGATTTCATCTCATTCCACAAAGAATGGCTGCCATTTCAGAATTAGCCAGCAACAAATGTTGACGAGACTGCAGAGAAGAAGGAACCTTTTTCCACTGTTGGTGGGAATGTAGACTCGTACAACCCCTGTGGAGAACAGTTTGGAAATTCCTCAAAAAGCTAGGACTGGAGGTCCCATTTGACCCAGCCATTGCTGTGCTACTTATATACACACAAGAATTAAAAGATTCATATCACAATGACATGTGTACACCTATGTTTATAGCAACTTAGTTTGTGATTGCTAAATCTTGGAAACAACCCAAATGTCCATCAACTGGAGACTGGATAAAAAAGTTGTGGTGGTTCTACACAATGGAGTATTACTCTGCTATAAAAAATGATGAGTTTGAATCATTTATACTTAAATGGACGTACCTTGAGGACATCCTCATAAGTGAAATAAATAGGTCACAGATGTGTAAATATCGCATCTTTTCTCTGGTATGAGAAAATAAAGATGTGAATGAGTTCTAGAATGTATGTTATATATTGTGAAATAGAAAACACTCAAAGTGTAATGCAGTGAAAGGGGAAAAATAACGAGATTATAACAAAAAGAGAGGAAACAAAGTTTATGTATATAGGGAGTGGGGTTGTAGGGTGGGTAGGGATATGGGGAAAATGAGAATTAAGTTGTGTCGTATACTGGTACAAATTCTCATTGAATGCAATCATGATGTGCATATGTAATGTACCAATAAAGATTTCAATAAAAAAATAGTTTTCTATTAGATGACTAAATTCTATAATGATATGCATGTCCTATATTTATCTAAAATACTTTGTTATTTGAAATATTCAGAGTGTTGCTAGGTCTAAAGAATACTAGTTTAACATGTTTCGTATTACTCTTCATATATGTATGTACAATTCTATAGACTAAAGGCCCACAAGTGAAACTGTTTGGTTATTATGTGGATTTTATGGATTTTAAGTATATTGCTTTTCTAACTGTTCTCTGTTAAAGCTAGAATAATTTACAATATGGTTTTCATTAGGATATCTCTCCCCTAAACTTGTTGCTTCCTGAGCATTAAAATTTTAACAATTGTTCTGTTAATATGATATTCAAAATCATAATTGTGATGCTTTTGTTGGGTTACCAATTAATTTGAACATTTTAGAATATGAATTGTTCACTTCTATTTATTGATTTTGTATTATCTTCTTGGATCCTTAGGCCATTTTAATAGGATTAATTTATTCTTTTTATTGGGTGATGGCAACTATTTGTATATTAAGGATATAACATGTCAAAATACTTCTTAGAATTTATTGTTTGCTTTTTATTTTGTGTATTGTTTCTAGTTTTAAAATAAAAAATGAGTAGAAGAATTTATGCTTTCTGATTCCACAGTAGCAAATCATATCTAATAGTAGAAAATGTTCTCACTATGCAAAAAAATCGGAGCAGTAATGGATTCCATGCCCGAGAAAACCATACATGTAGATTATAACCATCTAGGATGAACATATTTTAACAGTTTGATTTAAAATTATGTTTTCCTTATTGTTCAACAGTTTGTCTTTATTTGGAAGCTCTGTTTTCTTGATTACAGTTGAAGATAATGAACAGTACAATAGAAATCCAATTTTCTAAATAGGAAGGTTCTATAATGTCAGTAGATTCCTCACATTAGACCTTTTCAAAAGCTTAAATCTCGAGTTCAAAGTCTTCAGTTACATCTTGACAGTCACTTTCAAGTCTGTCAACACAAAAATAAACACATTTCACCTTTCAAGCTACAAAATCATATTTTCTTTACATCTGTTAACAAACTTTTTCAAAGGAAAAGAATTTTAATTCCAAAAAAATCTTTCTTTAATTCTGCTGGGACAGTAAGAACAAAAAGACTTCCAAATTCAGGCTATAGATCAATTCCAAAAGAATAAGAAAGAAAAATAGAGTGATAGATGTAGAAATTATTGGTGTAAAAATTCCCTCTTAGATAACTTCAGGGGTTTTTATATTGTACACCTCAGCTTTACTTCACAGCCACTGAAGAAATTTTAAATCAATACCTGCTCATTTAATAAGATTTAGAATTCTTTTTAAAGATATCACTAATGCAATAGTGGGGCATTTTACTTGTGGACACTGTCCATCCAGTAACATTCATTACAACCATGTTAGTTCAATGAAGATTGCAATGAAACTATTTCCTCAAAGCTACAATCACTGTCCATGCTAAGAGAGATCATTAACATACTCCCCCAAAATGACCAACTAGCATAAACATCATCAACAAAATTCAGCATTAGTGTTGTTCATATATATAAACTTCTTATACTTGCATATCTTGTTTACTTCTTAATTACTACACTCCATATGACAAAACTCTAATATTGAAAGTGGACAGACACAGCCTGAGCTGTTTTTTTGTTTTTGTTTTGTTTTTGGTTTTCGGGTTTTAGTTTTTTTGAGACAGGGTCTTGCTTTGTAGTGCAGGCTGGCCCTGAGCTCATCATCAAACTCACATCACAGCAATCCTCCTGCGTCTGCCTCTGCCTCTGCCTCCCCTTCCCGAGTGCTGGGATTACAGGCATGAGCCACCACCTCCAGCACTGTGGTATGTGGTTTTGATTGCTGGTGGGCGTGAGTCTCCACACCCATTATTGTATGTGGTTACCAGGGGATTGTACCGGGGCCCTTGTGCTTGCAAGACAGGTGCCAGAACCACTGAGCTAAATCCCCAACAAGCCTGAGCTGTTTTATGCAAAGTTGGTATACACTCCCTAAAAGAAAAATATTGATAATCCAACACCCAAGATCCACTCAACCACCATAATCTTTTCTGCAATTGTTGCATTCAGATACTTATCTCTTCAAAGTCCTACTTGTTACTTCATAGTATCAGCACAAAGCCTTTCTTATAAGCAAGAAAATCCACAATTTGGTATAAGAAGTATAAGTACTCATACATGCACTTGATCATGCATTCATCTTTAGATATTAAAAAACACAGCCAACACATCCACACTATTCTATTCCCAGATTCAGGCTCCCTGCCTGAAGTTACCATAGCATTTAGCTTGATGTGTCACTGCATCCTCCCTAAGGACTGAGGTGATAGGGAGGCATGAATTGGAAGAACAGAAAACTCAGGATCTGAAGCCTCTGACTGCTAGTTGACAAGGTGAGATGGGAAATCAGGGTCTTCAAGACTAAGAACTACTACAGCTTTGTCCTTGGTGATACACGCTTCCTCCCACCCTCATACTGCTCATCACTTTTAAGTGAATCCAAGAAAGATATTCACATGATAAAACCAGTTACCTTGTCTTTTTATTCTCTGGAACTGTGAGCCCAGGTCTCTCAGGGGAATTCCACTTACACGCTGGTGCAGAACCTCTAATGAAAGGACATCTTTCTCCTAAAATGATGCTCCCTTCCCTGGAAATTCTTCATCACTGGGGTTTGTCTCCTCATGAGGGGAAGCCTTCCTATCTCCAAACTAGGCTAGGTGCTCCTAGGATTGGCTGATTAAATATCCTACTCTTCTTAGGAAAGATCATCACAGTGTACATTATTTAAAGTATTAAACTTTTTAATATCTCCCTCCATGCTACATTACAAACCCCCAGCAAGTGGTGTCTTATCTGTCTCATTCATTCCTGTCTTTCTAGTTCCTAGATAGTGATAGGTATATAATAAATTATCAGTAAATATTTGATGAAAGAGGATTAGTAAGTGAATCTTTGTAAAATGCTCACTTTAATTCCTGGCACACAGAGGTGCTCAATATATGTCAGCCTCTGGTGGGATGAGTCCTGCACAGATCTGCACAGGCCTGAGTACCTTGGGCCTCCGTGATAAACTCTCCGAGAGAGTGTCTACAGCTGGAGTACTCAGAACAGCCAGTCCAAAGCCCCTGTTCTTTTATAGTAAATTAATCTGGGTCTTTTTGGACAAACAAAACAACTTTTAGATTGAATAAGACCAGGAGAAGACATCTGAACACCACTGGGCACCACGCTGCATGCCCTTTCTCCTCTCTGCCTGCTTCTGTGACTCCGAAGCTTTGTTCTGTAAATGCCTCGTTTCTAGGGCTTGTAGACTAAATTATAGCATTCTATTTTTAGTTGTTTGTCAGAAGATATGGTATGTCCTGCAATGTGTCTAATGCTGTAATAATGAGCCATGATGTTTTCAGATTGTATAGTTATATTTAGGAGAGTTCTCTGAGCTGAGGCTGAGCCATCTGTATTCATTACATACGTGTTTGCTTTCAAATCATATAAGACTAGATAGGCTTGACTGAACCAGAAGTTGTGGGGATGCTCTCCAGTGCTTTCCTGACCCACTCCCTACTAGTTGTCAGGGGAAGTGAAGAGACTTACAATTTATTTTGGTAAATTCCTAGTAATTCCACAGGAAATAGCTGTAAAGCCACTAAATGATACTTTATATTCTTGGACATTTAAAGATTTAGTTTAATTCAAATTTACCCTTGAATGCCTCCTTTGCATCTGGCTAGTTTGTCCTTCACTGTGTAGGAAATGAGGTGTATGGACTGAGCAGGTGGAGAGACAGTCAACAGCAGTAAGACAAGATGGTGGAGAGAATCATGAAAAAAAGGAGCTCTGTTAGTGGGCAGGAAAGTACTCTGGTGGAGGAGTCCCAGGACCAGAAGGGTGCAGGTAGGGATGAGGACCAAGGACCAGAGGCACACAGGTAGGAGGAAGACTTGATGACAAGTGAGCAGATGAGGATGAGGACCCAAGACTAAAAGAGTTCAGATTAAGGACCCAAGACTAGAGGAGTCCAGCTCAGGATCAGGACCCAGAATTGGAGGAGTGCACATGGCAACGAGGACCGTGAACCAGAGCAGTGAAAATGACCGTTAGGACTCGGGAACAGAAGAAAGGAGGTGAGGATGGAGATCCAGAGAAGACAAGAGAATGTGAAGACAAGCACAGGCGGAGAGGAGCACAGAGGAAGATGACAACTCAGGAGCAGAGGAGTGGATGTGAGGATGAAGACCCTAATCAGAAAGGAGAGGATGAGGATGAGGAAGCAGAACCAGAGGTGGATCAGACGATGGAAATGAAGAATGTAAAAGTAGAAGCAAGGGTGTAGAAAGGAACACAAATTTAAAGATACTGAAATGCAGATCCATATATGTTCACAACAGGATGAATGTCAAGGATGAGAAATACATTCTGACAGTTAATGACTTGGTACTGACCAAGCTGTATGAATATATAATAAGAAAAGAAAGTTCATAGAAGAAAATATATCTATAGAACTCAATTTGAAGTGGTAGAACATTCTGGGCTGTTGAAAATGTAAGCTAGAGTTCAAGAACAACACCAGTACACCCTCATGGGTTTATTGACCCAGCATCATCCATTTTGATAGTCTAGTTCTTTCTGCAATGTGTTGTAAAATCAAGGGATCATAGACAATCTTTTTTTCTTAAAATATCATAAAAAAATGACTTTGTAGATCTGAGCCATCACATTTTATCTATCCCCCACTTCTGACCTTCTACAATACATGCTTTGGATAGCTCTTTTATTTAAATCATTTTAATCTAGTCCTTCTAGAAAGTGAATCACAGGTTCCTTCAACTGAAGCAATCACGGCCAAGAAAAGGTCAATGAGTTGACCAGGTTTACACAGCCACTGATGAGTGTCCTGATTCCCAACCCTCCGCATTCCCACTTTGTGCAAATGGCATGCTTCTGTCCTATAGTCTGCCAGTTTACAGCCCCTTGTCCTTTCTCTGAAGTACAGCTTGTTATTTTTCACTAAGAACTATTCTTTAAGACTGTTTCTATCCCTTTGATCTCTCACAGCTTGTTATTGTTGAGTCTTTGTAATTGAACATTTTAAAAGTTGTCTTTTCTTGGGGCCGGGGATTTAGCTCAGTGGTTCTGGTGCCTGTCTTCCAAGCGCAAGGACCTGGGTTCGATCCCTGGTAACCACATACCATACTGGGCATGAAGACTCATACCCAGCAGCAACCAGTGCCACATACCACAGTGCCAGGTATGGTGGCTCACACCTGTAATCCCAGCACTTGGGAAGCAGAGGCAGTAGGATTGCTGTGATGTGAGTTGGAGGCTGAGCTCAGGGCCAGCCTGAACTACAAAGCAAGACCCTGTCTCAAAAAAAAAAAAAAGTTGTCTTTTCTTGATAGTCTATATATAGTGACTTTATGTAGAGGTGAGGGTAGAGGTGAATACCAAGAATATTCTTTGTTAGTAATCAGTCTACGGTTCCTTCCCAAATAACAGTTTGTTCCATGCTAGTGGCTTTAAGAACAGCATAGACTTTAGTTGGAAGATGTCATTGCATAAAAAAGTATCTGTGTCAACCAACACAGTGCCATTATATTCAGTGACATCAGGTGATCTTTTATCTCTCAGACCATCAGCCTCTTCTCTTATGGGAAAATAAACTGCCTCCTTAGGGTTTGTAGGAACCAGTACAAGGTAAGAGTATAAATAGTGGTCAAACAGAATCCTGTTTACAATATTGAGGCTGCAGGACATCATTCATCGCTGTGGCAAGAAATGTCCATTGACCCTCCCACAGGTTCTATGAGACACTATATAATTCATGCTTGGCCTTTTCTACTCATTCTTTTCTTACTGTCTAGATGCCTTGAACCTCCGAAATCGACAAATCATCTGTGTGACACTCAAAGTCCTCCAGCATCTGGTTGTGTCCGCTGACATGGTAGGCGAAGCTTTAGTGCCCTACTATCGGCAGATCCTCCCCATCCTGAACATCTTTAAGAATATGAATGGTGAGTCGCCCCAGGAGTCACAATGTCTTTTCAGTGATAAAGAAAGGGAGTGGCTTGAAGTAGAGTTAACAAGCAACACACTTAGAATTTATCATTGCATAAAAACCACAATCTATTTGGAGAGCTAAATGGCTTACTCCTACCCCTTCTCCTGTTACTCCCCTGGGAAACAGTAAAATTAACAATTTCATTTATTACTCACTGTAGAGCTCCCTTAGTTCAGGAGCACTGAAACATTTCTATGAGCTTCTGCTAATTCAATGCAGAGTTGTTTTAATAGTGTTTGAATATATCAGTAGGTTTTGAGTTTGCTCTTTTTCTTACCAGTAATTCTACCTAGATATGTACTGTTAAAATTTCAATTTTTTTATTATGATAAATTTTTTAAAGAGCCATTAAAATCTGGTGGGAGATTTGGAGGGTTTTACTACAGGTTTTGCTATTTCTTTCTTTAAAAAGAAAGTTTTACTTATTTTGTGATTGCTAGTTAATTATTAATTTGTCAAATTAATAAATTGTAGTTAATTAGTACACGATGAGTACTGATTTAAAATATACATGCAGATTCTTTTTTTAAATATTACTCTGTAAACATTGGAAAGCATAGATGAGCCCAGATGAATCTGTTTTGTGTATGAATATATTAGTAGGATTTTGGTGATCTCTTGGCAGACAGTCCATGAAATTATGTGGACCTAATTTGCTTTCTTGCTGTTAACTTTGAAGTTCCAAACTCTTAAATGCTTGGAATAGGTCAACATTTGAAGTTCATTCCTGTCACCCATGTAAATAAGTTGATAATTTATTGGAATTCTGCATGAAAATTTTGCAACATGATCTGTTCATTGTATATATAAGAAAGAAGTTAAACAAAAAGTTCAGTGTATGGCAACTCCACTCATAAAGAGATCCTTTATTTAAAATCACTACTTTTTTATTATTACTAAATAGCTATGAAGACTGCTTTAGGCATAAGCTATTCAGGAAATCCGGGAATTCTCAGGAACTCTTTAAAAGCCTTTCAAGGGTACAGACCCAATTATATGTCTATTATGATATGTATTTAGTAAAAAAGACTTCAGATGCGGGCCGGGGAGTTAGCTCAGTGGTTCCAGCGCCTGTCTTGCAAGCTCAAGGGCCCGGGTTCGATTCCCCAG